>NDFZ01005435.1:566382-576574 GCA_002192655.3 Mamestra configurata | reverse complement strand
TCTTGGGACAACTCACACACGGTCATCCGATCCCAAACTAGGCAGAGCCTGTGCTATGGCAACCAGACAACTGATAAACATACTTATATATTTCTAAATACATACATATTATAGACAAATTACACCCAGACACAGAACAAATGATCATGCTCATCACACAAAGATTTGTCCTGGGTGGGAATCGAACCCACGACCTCCGGTTAAGCAGTCAGGGTCACTAACCACTCGACCAACAGGCCAGTCAATAAATAGTCATAAAATAGGATTTTACGTACACTTTCAACATTTCTCAGTTGTTTTTCGTTAGCTTGGAGCTCTCTCTCGAAAGCTTCATGTTTCTGCAGTTTACGTTCCAAGTTGGCTAGGTCCCTGTTGAAAATATGAAACAAATAAGAACCACACAACAGGGTGAAACGAATCCTTAAAGTTCTTAAGGGGGCGTTCAAGTATTACGTATCGCAATTTGGGGGAAGGGGGGTCTTGTAAAACGTTACGATGCGTTACAGGCGCGGGAGGGGTGTTCGAACAACGCGTTACGTAACATTGTTTTTTTTTTATTTAACGCTAGCTCACTAAACATATTTTCGAGTTACACAGTCACTAAACAGTAGTCATTTTGCCAAACAAAAATACACATCAATATTTTTCTTGAAATGACATTTATTAATTAAAAAATTTGGTAACATGAGAGTACTAGACATAATTGTGACTTTTAGGTAAAAATTGTCACTTGGATGATACGTAACGTTTAGGGGGTACAGATATACGTTACGGAGCGTTACATGGGGGGGAGGGAGGGTCAAGAATCTTCAAAAATTGCGTTACGTAATACTTGAATGCTCCCTAACATGACGTCTAAATTACAATAGGGAATATGCATGCAATTCTTTTATTTGCAAAATAAAATACATATTATCTCTAGTAAACAGTTATGGAAGAGTTTTCAAAATACCTTCAACTGTTATGAAGTTATTAAGCTTCAAAGTTGACAATTAGAAAGAGAAGTCCGATACAAACTGTGACGTCAAATACTATGACGCCTATACAGCTGCCATAGAAAACAGCGTTTTCGCGAAAGGGACAGATATATTTGTTTAAAATAGTTATATCTCGTTTGTTTGTCGGTCAATTTCGATTCTATTTTCACTGTTAGTATTGTATTTTTGTATATTTCTAGAGAGAACTGTTCAGACAATAAATATTTTTTTCATGCATATTTCCCTATTGCGCGCTCATGAAACGAAAAACCTTTAGTTTACTATGTTAATATAGTACTGACCTGTAACTTTGGTCCTTGGCAGTCCTTGTCTTGTCCTGGATCCAGTTCTGTAACTCTTCAGTTGCGGCAACAAACTGAAATATTTTTTTTTGTCAATTTTTTTTTTTCGAACATTTAAATAGAAATAGAAATCATTTATTTGCCAATAATGTAGGTATACAGATATGATGGTTATTTTGATGATAGTCCCGGTACATTTTGCCTCACGGCATGCAAAATTATCTAATATTAAACAGACAAACATAAAAAAAATAAAAAAAATCAAGCAACATAATATCATTATTTAAACTACTCATATTATTTAAGAATTAGGCACAATGTCAATAATTAAAATTAAAATTATTTATTATTATGTACAACTGTTAATTAAATAATGAACAGTTGTAAAGAATCTCTGAAAGGCATTATAAAAGACATCGTTATCCCTTACCTGTTGGTGCGCCAAGCTAGCGAGCAGAGCGCGGCGCCGCTCGGCGGCCGCGTGGCGCACGCTGTCTCGACGCTGCAGCACCGCGGCGCGACGGGCGGCGATGCTGACGGAATAATACATTATATAAAACTCTCGTGGAGCGAAAGGGAGTGTCAACTCTTGACTAAAACTCATCCGTGTTCCTTCAAATGCCCTGTGCGTTCCAGGGCCGCGGTAACTATTTTCGATTACGGTGGCCGACCTCAATGAATATTCGCCAAGTTCGCAGAAGTTATTATAGTGCAGGCATGTGTGAGTAAACACAGGTGCACTCTCTGTTTCTTTATTCCCATAGTTCGATGAAAACGGCAATCCGACCGGGGAAAGGTCAGGCACCTAACATAGCTGTTAATATTTTTGGATGAGATATCACCAAATGACGCCTCCAACTCTGGGCGGAGTGGAAGGGAGTGTCAGACTCTTACTGACTAAAACCCACCCTTGTTCCTCCAAATGCCCTTTGCGTTCAAGGGCCGCGGTGACTCTTTTCGTTTAAGGTGGCCGACCTCAACGAAGATTCGACAAGTTCGCAGAAGTTATTATTGTGCAGACATGTGTGTGTAAACACAGGTGCACTCTCTGTTTCTTTATCCCCAAAGTTCGATGGAACGGCGATCCGACACGACCGGGGAGAAATCTAACGATATGAGATCTAACGTAACTATTTTTGTTTTTAGATGAGATATCATCAAATGACGCCTCCCGCTTTAAGTGGAGTGGAAGGGAGTATCAGACTCTTACTGACTAAAACCCATCCGTGTTCCTCCAAATGCCCTTTGCCTTCCCAGGCGAACAATTCCGCAACCCTGGCAGGATAGTTGTGATACTTACTGTTCGGCGGCATAGTGCGGGATCTTCTCCAGCGCTTCGGCTCTCTGCACGAAGGTGGCTAGACGTTCGTCTTGTGCTGCCAGGCGAGCTTCTAACTCCTCGTGGCGTTTGACTAGGGCTTCAGCTTCGTCGACTGATGACTGTGGGGTGAAAAGGGGGTATTAATTGGGGTAATTGGGTACGTTTAAACAATAGGTCAATCTGGGGACGCCATTTATGCCCGGAGGCATAATTAGTTTGGTTTACTTGTTAATGCTTGAGTTTGTCTATTTCTGATGGCTTAATGGAGTGTGCTAGCTACCAAGTGTCAATTAATTTAATTTAATTTGATTTACAGTTTGAATATTTTATTTTTCTGTGTCATGAATAGTAAAATACATTGCATACTACTGTATAAATAAATTCAAGTTTTTCAAACTTAACAGACAGATGTGTTGCTGGGGAGTTTGTTGCGTCACTTCTTCTTCACACTAGGAAGTGGTGACGGGCGGGCGTTTTGGGGGACTGTCTTTATGTAGAACTTTGACGTTCAAAAAGTGCTGGTACTCAGCCTAATTTGAATTAATGACTTTTGATTTTGATTTATTTTTTGAATAATGGACCTTTCATAAAAAAATATATAATATAATGAGGGATCGCGGAATGCGATAAGCCGCCAATTGTATCAGTTTTCATGATCATATCAGCCGAATGAAATCCACTGTTGGACATAGACCTCCCCAAAGGAGGGCTTAAGGAGGGCGGACAAGTATATCAGTTTTGAGTTTAAGGTTTTATTTATCATGTATACGTGACAATGGCGTTCAAAGGGTTAATCTAGCCCACATCACATGACGCAAAGGAAGCTCATTAATAAATGTGAACTCTCATTTCGAAATGATGACAAGAAAGACTTTTTTTTTTTGAGATGTGTTTGCTCTTGACTCTAGTCTAGGTCATAGATGACAGAGACAAAGTCGACGATGGAGCGAGCTTACCCAGAAGAAGCCTGTTCACTCTAATTTTGAAGAGATTAGGGTAGTATGCGTTCGGAAACACAGACGCAGGCAGAGAGTTCCACTCCTTTGCTGTGCGCATTATAAAAGACGTTTGGAAACGTTTAGAGCGAATTGGTGGAATAGCAACAAGGTAGGGATGGTAACTTGCAGTGCGTCTAGATGTCCGATGGTAGAAGGGGGCCGGTGGGATGAGGTCGTGGAGTTCCTGGACACTCTCCCCGAAGTACAATCGATCGTTCAGCCGTTGCCGTTGCCCGGGGTGGACCACTAGGAGGTAGATCCCAAACCACCCTTAAAAGACTGCTTGCTTACCCCAAATTTCTTGTATTCGAGATAAGCCTCATGCGCCCCACTGGACGCGTCGATCTGGTCACACTCTCTATTGAAGCTCTGCAGTTGTACCAGCTGCTTCAGGTACGCGTCCTTATCTTGCCATTCTGTTGGGGAAAAGGCAGAAAAATCAGTTTGAAACATCCTGTAGCGAGCGCTGTCCGAGCCTTGTGTTCCAAGGACGGCGCGGAATGGACCGACATTGTTTTAATGCATAAACAATGTGACCGACCGAAAGTTCGGTTTCGATTTCGGCAAATCTAGTTTCAGCCTTTTTTTTGCGGTTTCGGGCCGAAACATGAGTGTTCGTGAATTATCGTGGTCGTTCGGCCATCTTCGCGGCTAACACGGGCTCGTAAAATATTCAATTGAGAGCTATGATGATTGTTGATTGTAGCTATGTAGTGTATATCAAAGTCTGACTGAATGTTATTTTTTTTAAAGTTTCCTTCCAAGAAAGTCTTTACTTTAACCTTTTGAACGCCATTGTCACGTACGTAGCAAGCGCGTGCCCTGTACGCCAAACGTCACAAATATGTGACAAAAAGTACGGCGAATTTGTGGCTTGGCGTCGGGGGCACGCCGATGCATTTATCCTCAGGCGTTCAAAAGGTTAATCTATTTGTTTAGTTTATATTATTATTTATACCAAGTGCGAGTCGGACTCGCACAAGAAGGGTTCCGTACCATAAACCGAAAATTACACGTTTCTTGTAAAGGAGTAATTTTTAATTTAGTGAATTTTTTATTATTTGTAGCGGCAACAGGAATACATCATCTGTGTAATAGGATCCCATTTTTACCCTTTGGGTACAGAACCCTAAAAACACTGTATTACATGCTAAGTTTCAGACTCCGTTAGCTTCCGGACTCATAATCATATCAGTCAGAAGACGTTCCACTGCTGGACATAGGCCTCCCTCAAGGATTGCCATAATCGCCACGCTTGGCACAGAGAATGCTGCCGCCCATTCTCTGGTGAGTCCCTTAGTCGACACCCACGGGAAGTGATGGGATGGTGCTATCCTTTTACATCCGACACCATACAGAAACGGGTCTATCATGACTAAAACGAAATGTTTTAGGAGAAAAATAGTAATATTACCTTTAACGACAGCCTGATGATCGTTCTCCAAGCTCTTAATCTTATCAGCGACGTCTGTGAGCGCCGGGTTGTTGGCCAGCAGCTGCTTGCCCAGAGCTATGACTTCCTTGTACCTGGGGGGCAGAAACAATACCACATTAAGCTCATATTCCCTTAAAATTAAATAGTCCTCCTAACCGATTTTGGCCATGGCGGCCAATCTCAACCGAGCCTAGCCATCGGCGCGGGACATATTATAGTGCAGGCGTGTGTGCGCTAACACAGGTGCACTCCCTCTTCCATCACTCTCATATTCCGATGGGACGCCAACCCGAGGAGAAAGATCTGGCGCAGGACCAACGGCGACACGTGCTTTCCGAAGCACGAGGGTGTCACACTACCAACTTCCAAACTCCGGGCTGTCACTTAGAAATTCCTATTAGAATCGAATTCAAATGCCATCATGATTAAGCTGTGAAAAAGGGATAGTGTTATGCGTCTTGTATAACTCCGTCTCGCTCCCAACGCTATAATCTCTGGAACTACCAGCCGGATTTGGAAAATTCTAACTACTAAATTCTAATTCATGTTTAAGATAGCCACATTCATGAGGAAGGCTATAGGCTATACGGGAACGGGAAAACGGGATATGCGCGTACGAAGTCGCGGGCAAAGGCAGTGGTTAACAAAAATCGCCAACCCGCTTCGAGCAAGCATAGTGATTAACGCTCGTGTATGTGAAGAGGACTTTCCCTGCGTTAGATCTCTCTCCGGTCGTGTCAGGTTGGCGTCCCATCGGAATATGAGAGTGATGGAAGAGGGAGTGCACCTGTGTTAGCGCACACACGCCTGCACTATATGTCCCGCGCCGATGGCTAGTCTCCGTTGAGATTGGCCGCCATGCCCGATATCGGTCAGGAGGACTTTATGTGAAGAGGACTTTCCCTGCAATGGAACAGACACAGGCTGGTATTTGAAATACACTTACTCGTCATCATGAGCCTTGATGTCGTCCATCAGCTCTTGGTGTTGTTTGTGCAGCGCCTCCGCCGTCGCCACGTCTTTGGCAGTCGCTTCTTGAGCCAGCTGCTCGCGGACTTTCTGTTGATAAATATATAATAGGATCAGTAAGGTGTGTGGAAACTTTTTTTTACAAAAAAAAAAACAGCCGACTTCCAAAAACTGTATAGAATAATTCGGTGTTGTATTTTTTTTGGAAAAAGTTTTTATTTTTCACTTTTTAGTGGTGCCCCACACCTAACAACACCACTGGAAAGTCACAGGAAAGCAAAACACGCAATTTCGTTTACTTGGATGATATATTTTCGATTTCCTCCAGCTATTTTGATTTAAAAACCAAAGTACTGAATCGATTTTCATAAAATTTCTATGGTACCAATCGGAATGTATATCCTTTCACATGAAAATATAATTTTTCAAATCGGTTCATTAATGACGGAGTTATGAGGTAACAGACATAAAAAAAAAATATAATAAATATATACAACCGAATTGAGAACCTCCTTCTTTTGAAGTCGGTTTAAAAGTGGGATATGATCTCTTGAACTGATGAATGAGAAGCCGGTTTTATAGTCCATCAAATATAAGATCTTAAGAACCAGAATAAAAGCATTATTTTCTTGAAATTCTTAACAGTTAATGGGTTGTGGAGGTCTGGTAGGCAGCCGCTCCACGTAAAATACTGGTATTCACCTGAATCCCGTTTGACTGCAAGACTTAGTTCGAGTCGATAAGGGAGAAAAAAAAATCCCGGAAACAGAAATATGTACATCATCTGTGAAAATTTCGACTTTCTAGCTATCACGTTTCATGAGATACAGCCTGGTGTCAGACAGACAAACGGACAGTGGAGTCATAGTAATAGGGTCCCGTTTTTACCCTTTGGGTACGGCCACCTAAAAAATGTTGTGCTGCAAAAGGAGGCAATTTTTTCTCTTATTTCGCTCTCCCTCTCTCTGTTACCTGCATCCAGTGCGTGAGCGTGGCGGAACTCCTGCCAAAGATCTGGTGTCCCACCGCCGACTCCAGACGACTCCTTCTCTCTGCCGCCTGCGCTTGACATCTCTCCCACATTTGCTGGATCTCTTTCTGTCTGCCTTCGACGTTGCCCCGCTCGTTGGGGTATTGAGATTTGACCCTGAGGAAGAAAAAGCCGAAAATTATTTAAAATGGTGACAAGTTTTTGAAGAGGGGATTTAAAACAGTTGATAGAAACAGGAATCGAGCTTGATACAGTCGCTTACTATGAACTACTATCTTAAACATGAATTAGAATAAGGGAACATACTCATACTACGTGACCCGTTCAGGGGGGAGAGGGGTCTTCAAAATACCACGCTTGATAACTTAGGTTTTAGTCACGTAGTCAATTTCCTCTAGTCTCTCCCAGTTTTCTAGCTACATTCAAATTTGGCACGCAGCGTTCAGCGCTTTTCTTAAGAAAATAGGCATGCAAGCACTTTTGGCGTCACGCGGCAAGCGCCGTATTAATAAGGACAAATATGAGCCAATTGCTTTTTTTTATTTTCTGTTTGCAAAAGAATATTTAAAATCATATTTATGAATTACTAAAAGAAGACTAGAGGGTGAGAGTTTTGGCATATACTACGGGAAAATGACTACTACTAAAAAATGGAAAAAATGGGTCAGGTAGTATGGGTACGTTCCCTAAGTTGGGTATCAAAATAAAATAGTTTTCTTTTTGTTGTTAAATAGTGTCATAATTTTTGAAGGCCAATTCAGGGTAAAACTTAACTAGAATAAGTCACGAATATGAAAATAGTCATTTTGCAACGTTCTATGTTCATAAGTAAGCGTTGTAAACCTACCATAGTGTAGTCTTTTAAACCCAAAGGTTGACTGGTAGAGAATGCCTTGATGCATTAAGTCCACCCATGTACCAGTATTGTACATTAAGTTTAAATAAATAAATAATAAATAAAGTATTCTTACTCTCCGCTTTCGTATCGTTCGATAAGGCTGCATGTAATGATAAAATAAATTATTATATATATTTCAGTGGAGGTATGCGGGACTTTACTCTCTGCACCGCATACCTCTATACTGGTGAAGATACTTACGAGTCCGCCAACAAACTGATGGTGTTGACCTTCTCCCTCACAGGTTCGAGCTCGCGCTCCAACTGCGCGTGTCTCCTCTGCAGCGCCCTGACGGTCCTCAGGTCGGAGGCCGGGGCTGAGCTGGCGGCCAGCTGGTTTTCCTTCTCCGCCATCCAGTCTAGGGCTTCGTCGCAAGTTCGGCTGAAGAGTTCCACGCTAAAAGAAGAGAAGGTTAGCGTTAGTGCTATCGTTGAAAACCAAATAAGGCATAATTCCCTCTTCTGGTGCAAAGTCAAATCTCAAATATTTATTGCAATCCGTAATGTACACATGCAGGTGGTAAATATTATTATGGCCTTTGTCGGGCACAAGCGAGTGAAATAACTAAATACTGGTACTTATCGTTCTTATCCAAAGGAAAAAACATTTTGGAACTAAAAATTAAACCGTTGTTTTCTAGGTTATTATTGACTTGTAAAAGATTCGGCATTCTAAACCCATATGCCTAGTACTGACCCCATCCTACCAGCTCACTAAATCCCTTATCACCACTTCAAAACTCTTCAAAACCCAAGAGTTATTTACCTGGAAGCGCCTTCAAGACTCTTCTCCTTCTGCTGTTTCAACCTGAGCAGCCTGTCCCACTGTTGCCGCAGCTGTTGCCGGCGGGCGGTCGCCTTAGCAGCCTGGCTGTGCTTAGCAGCCACCAGTTCTTCGGCTGCTGCGTCGATGTGTTCCAGGCGTTTGGAGGCTGCTGATAGGTCGGTGACGAATTTCTATGGGGGAAAAGGGATGATGGTTATAGATTTATTTCTAGTAGGATAGTATTTATTTATTACAGTATAATCACTTGTGGTTCGAGTCACGTTAAAACGTTAAATGGTAGAATCTTACGATAGGAATGTAGCGGCATCAATGCCGCCACATTAAAAACTAAGAAGCGACATTTGTACGGCAACAAAAACAACCGCAGCGCCATCTACGACGAACTGACAACGAAATCCTGCATCGCGCAAGCAAAGTTCTCCGTGCGATATGAACATATACAACAGTCCGAATATCAAGTATCGGGCAGTTGCCCACCAGACACAACATCCGTCTGGTTCGGAGGATACTCCCATTTTTCAGTGGAGGTATGCGGGACTTTACTTTCTGTTCCGCATACATCTATAGGAATAGTCCTATCTTTCCACACACGGCACATTATTTATGCCTGGAAGCTCATTAAGCTTTTCTTACTATTTTATAAATTTAAGTTCTTAAATCTTGACAGACAGTGTTGCTGGGGAGTTTGTTGCGTCACTTGTTCCCACCCAGCTAAAAAGACTAGGAAGCAGTGACGGGCGGGTGTTTTGGAGAACTGTCTTTATGAAAACTTCAACGTCAAATAAAAGCATAAAAAATATTTGGTTAGAACCAGTCATGACGCCAATCTCCTCATCAATCTATCATTGATCAGACTAAAATAAAATCGCGGGGCGATTCAAATGTCCAGTATCTACAGTAAACCCCTTATATCGTGCGCCATCAAAGAACGATAATTCACATATTTACTCAGCTGACGCCACGCCACACTGTTATTTAATCTGATAACTGCTCTAGATGGATGAGGAGAGTGCCTGGCTTGATCTGAAAGACAATAAAGATTATCCCCTCACCTCATACTTCCTCTTAGCATTCTCGACGCTATCATCAGCATCATCAGCTCTGAGCATCTTCTCCTTGTCCTTGATCCATTTGTCGAAGTCGTCACACTCGGCGAAGAAGCTGTAGAGCTTGATCGCGTCCTCGAGCTGAGCGCGACGTGCGGCTGATAGGGTTAGGAGTTCATCTGCGAAGAAGAGAATATTTTATAGAAATGCACTAGCAGAGAGGAGAACTGTGTTAGGTTGATAAGCTAGGTTATTTCTTGATTTATTTATTATATGCTTAATGTACACCAAAGGGAGTCGGACTACTTCAAAACTGACTTGTTTTTTTTTTTTTTTTTTCCGATGGTCAAATCATCAAATGATTTCTTCCGCTCTGGGTGGAGCGGAAGGGCGTGTCAGACTCTTACTGACTAAAACCCATCCGTGTTCCTTCTAAAGCCCTTTGCGTTCCAGGGCCGCGGTGACTCTT
>NDFZ01005435.1:521181-565228 GCA_002192655.3 Mamestra configurata | reverse complement strand
GTTGCGCTTCACCGGCACCACTTGCTTCACCAGCACCGTCTTCTTCACTCGCTGGACTGTGCGGACCTTCTCCGGGCGGCGGACTTGCACCTGGGGAGGGGCAAATGGATTGTTTTAGTGGACATCCGTCTTAAGTTTGACTTCCCCAACTAGGTCTGGCTTTGTTTTCAGAATATTTGGTTACTTGTAATTTGACAATACATGAAGGGTACTCTAACTTTAGGGAACGTGCAGGAACTATACTGTACTATATGTGGCAGCACAGAAGCGTCATTTTCAAGAATATTTTACTTATATATTTCACCGGAAAATAGCAAACTCCGTAAGATTACAAAATAACTTGAGAGATTGTAAACTCTCCATAAATTGTCAACTGAACATTTGGAATACTCTTTTACGCATCAAAAGTCATTCCGAGAAATTTATCGAGAGTTTACAATCTCTCAAGTTATTTTATAATCTTACGGAGTTTGCTATTTTCCGGTGACATATAATAATACATATGTATTTCGAAATAGGGTATTTGACGAATTAGCCCGTCAGATTTATTTCCAAAAAATATTGGATTCGTATTTTTTCTTATGTCACGTAAACAAAACATGAAGACGATACAGTGTTTTGAAAACTCGTGTGACGTCACTTACCAGTACACTTTTTACTGTAAAGTGACGTTACAAGCCCCCACTCCTTATCTTTGATGCGTTTTATCTTTGTATTTTTTTATTGATTTGATAAAAGAAAACATACATATCCAATGTTTTTCGATAACCTAACTGACGAACTAAATATAATCATATCATTTTATTTTATTTTATTATTATTTAATATGGGTTTGCTCTTGACTCTAGTCTAGGTCATAGATGACAGAGACAAAGTCGACGATGGAGCGAGCTTACCCAGAAGAAGCCTGTTCACTCTAATTCAACTCTGGCAACATCCCTATTGCAACGCTAGATGGCAGTTTACTTCGTGCACGTTCCCCTTAGCGGAGCGTGCAGGAACTATAGGTGGCAGCACAGGAGCGTCAATGTCAAGTATTGTTAACGTTAAAGTTTCGAATATGCAACACTAGATGGCACAGTGAACGCCGAGCACGTTCCCTATATCAAGGATTTGATCGAAATCACAATATATACATGATATCTATTTAAGATTGAATTTTACTTGACACTCATTTAATATTCAGGAGGAACTCGTGGCTAAATAATAACAGCCGCACTTCGTAATTAAGCTACGCTTGTCGTGGTTGGTCTGTGGATGGTTGACCATGTGTTACATACAGTTTCCTGCGTGCCTCGGAAAGCATGACAAGCCGTTACTCCCGGCTGTCATTTGATCATCTGTTACCCTCGTTACAGATAGTCAGAAGCCAGAAAATCTGAAACCAGTCCCGCCAAGAGGTACAGTGTTACCCAGTTAATAGGTTGTGGAGGTCTGGTAGGCAGCCTCTCCACGTAAAATACTGGTATTCAGATGAATCCGGTTTGACTGGAAGCCGACTCCAATATAGTTGGGAAAAGGTTAGGCAGATGATGATAATAAGGCAAAAAATGGACCAAATAGATTATTTTTTCTTGCCAGGAAAATTCCGTAGGAATGTACCGTCCGTCCTATCTGCCTTGCGCACCGAACACGAGTCGGGGTTCGTCTTGTTCCTCATCATATTATAGGGATACTCAACTCACAGGCACGACTCTCGGCTCGATCTCCCGCACATAGTTGGCGGGCACGAAGCCGTCCGTCCTGTCCGCCTTGCGCACCGACCACCAGTCGGGGTTCGTCTTGTTGATCAGGAACATCACCTCGCCCTTCGCCATGGAGATGCCTTGCCCGGTGAAGGCGTAGAGGGCTTTGACCTGTGGGAAGAAGGGTTGATTTAGTTTTTACAAAGATTTAATTCATTTAACTACTACAGCTTAAGTAGTCGGGTAGCCCACCTGAACTTAAGTTTCATTTTGACTGACCGATCTTGACAATTCAAAAGAGGTCGTAACATGTTTGATTAAAAAAAAATTGGTTGTCTGTAAAGTCGGTTTACGGACGATAGTTTAATAACGTCATTACAAAACATTGATGAAATGATCGTAACGTTACAATGAGCGTAACGTTACAATGAGTCATCCTTTTTCGTTCATCGATTTATTAGACGTTGTCAGGTAAAAAAAATTGCTTTGAGTTCGAGTTTATTTAAGTACAATCTACTGAGTATGATCTATTCCAGATCTAGGTAAATCGAGCCCAAGACAACATGGATAGCATTTGTGCTTTAGAGAATCCAGAAATTGTGTAAAAGAATCAGCTTTTTAATAAATTTTGTCAGTTATACAAACATAAATGTACGGGAATGTTGATTTTTAATGGACTTCTGACTTTTCTTACAGAGTAGTCGATTTTGTGGAAGTATCGCTAACTGCCAAAAAATCGAAAACTTTACTTTTTTTTATTATTTAATATGGGTTTGCTCTTGACTCTAGTCTAGGTCATAGATGACAGAGACAAAGTCGACGATGGGGCGAGCTTACCCAGAAGAAGCCTGTTCACTCTAATTTTGAAGAGATTAGGGTTGTATGCGTTCGGAAACACAGACGCAGGCAGAGAGTTCCACTCCTTTGCTGTGCGCATTATAAAAGACGTTTGGAAACGTTTAGTGCGAATTGGTGGAATAGCAACAACTTCTCTATAAAAAGAGACAAAACGACTCTGCAACCAATACCTGTATCGTTTCTGTAGGTCATCGGTGATACGAACAAACGCGATAATATAACCAGGTATAACGTTCCCACTGCTGGGACTACGGCTTCCTCTCTGTGAGGCAGTGGGCTGTAATCCCACCACGCGAACATAAATCGAAGTTTAAGCCAAATATTTTTTTACTTTTGTGCCAATAGATGGCGTTGTACGTTCTATAGAGTGAAGAATCCTGAATCGCGCTATTAAGATTCTCCGACACTCAAATGTTTTGTCTTGTAAAAATTATCTGAATAATATAATAACAATAATATACCCTGGGACAGCTCACACACGGTCATCCGATCCCAAACTAGGCAGGGCCTGTGCTATGGCAACCAGACAACTGATAAACATACTTATATATTACTAGATACATACAAATTACAGACAAGTTACACCCAGACACAGAACAAATGATCATGCTCATCACACAAAGATATGTCCTGGGTGGGAATCGAACCCACGACCTCCGGTTTAGCAGCCAGGGTCACTAACCACTCGACAAACAGGCCAGTCAAATACGCGGTTGTCAGATAATATAAAGTCGGTTTTTCAGCGATGGAGGTCATCCATCATCCACCATCCATTCACCATCTTGACAGCCAGATCATGTAATGTTTTAACTTACCTGTGGCACACTCCTCTCCTCAGTGACAGTTCTATGCTCCAGCCTCTCCACCGGTTCCTCCTCCCACACCTCGGTGGGTACCAGGCGGGACTCGTTGACCCACTCCTCTTCTTCGATGGCTGGGGTCGACTCTACTTCCGTTGGCAGCTGCGGGGGAAACATGGGTGGATTAATTTTGAGCGATACATATAGGGTAAAACCAGGATAGTTGCCCCAGGGGTATAGTTGCCTCGATTTTAATTACTCTAGCTTCGCGGATGAATCACATGTTATTTTATTTATCAATCGAGAGACTTTACAACGACAACTAAGTAGACCGTGTTGCATGTGTCTGTGCGATTGCATGGGAAGGCAAGGTGCGATCAAAGTTTTTGCGCGATAAAAATCTTCTTTCTTGGCGGGGTACCTATCCTAAACGTAATTTACATGGATTAGGCAACTAACCCCCATATGGGATAGATGTCACAAAATTTAGAGGTCGACAAAAATCGCCAATATTCTGGAAATATCAAAAATAATGTTCTTTATTTTCACAAATTTGAAGATAATAAACCAAAGTACCTACCCGTTTTATGAATAAAGTGACAACAAACTAAATATATTATTTTTATAAAAAGTGTGGCAACTATCCGGCTTTTACCCTAAGGACATGCAGAAGATGGAGAGTATACAACGTGTAACAGAATAAACGCAATACCTCTTAAGGGGTCATTGTACTCATCATTATGAACAACTTTTACTATGGGACCAACACAGAAATCGCGAACACGAAGCGATATACGATGATATTTTACAATTCCGAGTGATACTCGGAATTGTAAAATATCACTTGAAGTTGTAAACTATTTTTATAAATAAGAGACGGATAATAATGTATACGAAACTATTGATTTGGGATGGTGTATATAAAACAATGTTTTCATAATATATTGAAAAATTATAATTTAATAAAGATTTGTTACAATCATACGGAGTCTGCAATTTTCCGGTGACATATATATGTACAGAGTATATGTTTTTTTCATTATGCCATATTTAGTTCGTGTCATAACTTGTTTTTTTATGCATATTACTTGTACAAAATAATTTCGATGTTTCACATCTGTCAGGCGACCCGTGACCGTTCTGAATGTTTTTGTATGACTCAAAGCTCAAGGCCTAGTATCTAGCTATCTGAATGGCTCACTGACGAGGTTCCATTTACAGGTAACATTCGAGAAGTGTTCGTACAACGTAAACATCTGGGTCCATACCTGCAGACAAGTGATCCCGGCGGCGTGGAGCCTGGCGGCGTGCGCGCTGAGCGCGGAGAGCTCGGCGCTGTAGGCGCGCACCTCGCCGTGCGTGGCGCGGTGGCGCGCCAGCAGCGCGGCGGCGGCGGCGGCGTCCCGGCCGCAGTCCGACGTGGCCACGAGGGGACGCTTCTCCTTCATCCACGACTCCGACTCGTTCGCGTCGCCGTAGAACTACAGAACAAACAGATATCAAGCGTTTCCATTTTATTTTTTTGTCGTACAAAAACCACAGTGTAGTCTTTTTAGCCCAAAGATTGACTGGTAGAGAGTGCCTCGTTGAATTAAGTCCGCCCATGTACCACTATTGTAATATATATACATACAGTTTAAATAATTAAATGAAGATTAATGTTTGCGGAAATCAGGAAAATTATTTATTTTATGAACGAATGAAACCCACAAGAGGCAGTTTGGTAAATAACCTTGTACTTCTAACCATATGAAAATGTAATCTATACTAATATGACTGGCCTGTTGGTCGAGTGGTTAGTGACCCTGACTGCCAAACCGGAGGTCGAGGGTTCGATTCCCACCCAGGACAAATCTTTGTGTGATGAGCATGATCATTTGTTCTGTGTCTGGGTGTAATTTGTCTATAATATGTATGTATTTAGAAATATATAAGTATGTTTATCAGTTGTCTGGTTGCCATAGCACAGGCTCTGCCTAGTTTGGGATCAGATGACCGTGTGTGTGTTGTCCCAAGATATAATTATTATTATATTATTAAATATAATAAAGCTGAAAAGTTTGTTTGAACGCGCTAATCTCTGGAACTACCAGTCGGATTTGGAAAATTCTTTTTGTATATGATAACCACATTCATGAGGAAGGCTATGGGCTATACGGGAACGGAATATGCGCGTACGAAGTCACGGGCAAGAACTAGTACATATAATATAATAATATCTTCGGACAACTCACACACGGTCATCCGATCCCAAACTAGGCAGAGCCTGTGCTATGGCAACCAGACAACTGATAAACATACTTATATATTTCTAAATACATACATATTATAGACAAATTACACCCAGACACAGAACAAATGATCATGCTCATCACACAAAGATTTGTCCTGGGTGGGAATCGAACCCACGACCTCCGGTTTAGCAGTCAGGGTCACTAACCACTCGACCAACAGACCAGTCAAATGATATGATCAGTAGCAAAAAATAGAATTAACAGGCTATAGTAGTACAAATACTTATTTCAGAAATCGAGGGTTTGTTTTTGAAGTCGATGAAAAAAGACTTCGCTTTTCTAAAGAAGGTTGGACGCTTTTGTTTATATTAAGACCGCCACAGGCAAGTCCGGTTAAACAGAAGACAACCTCTTAGGCTGACCTGCTACAGGCCACTCATAAACAAAATAGACCTCAGTTTCTGGTATAAATTTCAACTTGCTAGGTCCACCCGTTCCTGAGAAAATCGGTGGTGACACACGGACAGACAGACGGACAAGAGAGTGATCTTATAAGTTGTTGTGTGTTCCTTTTTTTACCTTTTAAGATACGGAGCCCTAAAAAACTTAGAAATAAAAACTCAAAGCGTTTATTTCAATTAGGCCATTAAATGGCACTTTTGAACGTCATCATTTACAGTTAAAATAATAATAATAGAGTGACTCTACTGTCCATTCACAAAGGTAGATTCTTATGGAGAAGAAAGGACAAGAAACTCCATAGTTAAGAAATATATAAGCTATAAACATATAGTCTATATCTTGTCTGTGACTATCCGAGTCTGCTTTTGTCCACTATTCATGCGAAGACACTGCCTCCTAAGATACAGGATCTTCCTAGTTTAGGAGTCAGGGCTCAAATTTTGTATATAACACACAATTTTTTTTGTAATTATTTTTTCTGTCCCCTAGTAACAATTATGTGTATGTACTTTAACATGTGTCAAACTGTATTTCGCGAATAAATTATTATTATTATTAGTTACTCTTTTCAAATAATGGAAAAGGATGTTACCTGGTGAGCCTCGGCAGCATCAGCTAACTGCTTCTCCCTGGCTGCAGCCAGCTCTCTCAAGATCTGCCACTGCTTGTTCAGCGACGTAAGGCGACGCTCGATCTCCGCTGACTTCGGGTGCTTGGCGTCGATCAGGCTGTGAAGTAAAGATAATTTTACTCAACCATTTTGTAAAAGCTTTTTTATGTATTTCATTTTTCCAAATTCGGGATTTTTAAAGTAATATTAGCTGCACGCGTGAAGCAACGCTTGCCGGGTTCGAACCGTGGATGGGCCATATCGAGACTCCTCCGGGCTTCAGGAAGGACGTTAAGCCGTTAGTCCCGGCTGTCAATTGTAGTTCTTTGGCAGTCGTTATGGATAGTCAGAAGCCAGAAAATCTGACACCAGTCTTACCAAGGAGTACCGGGTTACCCAGTTAATGGGTTATGGAGGTCTGGTAGGCAGCCGCTCCACGTAAAATACTGATATTCATCTGAATCCGGTTTGACTGGAAGACGACCCCAATATTATTGGGAAAAGGCTAGGCAGATGATGATGGATATCTTTGGTTAGACGTACCGAACGCTGTTTTAAAATTTGTCCATCTATTTTAATGGGACCATATATACACTAGTACATACCTCTGTCCCTTAGCCCTGTGCCTCTGCGACACATGGTCCCTGGCCCTCAGCTCGTGCAGTAAGGCAGTGTGTTTCTGTCTCAAGGCCAGCACGGCGCGCAGTTCTTTAGCCGCCACGTCGGTGCGGCAAATACGCTGTTTTTCTGTTACCCAGCCTGAAAACGAAGAGTATAAGTTTTATCTAAACTCATTGTAAAAAAATATGGATTTAAAAGAGTGTCCTTGGAGTTTCTTGCACGTTCTTCTCCATAGAGATCTACGCTTTAGAACGTGTAATTAGCTTCATCTCTTTGGACAGAGCGACCTTGACTATTCAAAAGTGCCTGTAATAGTTTAATTGAAATAAATGCTTTAGAGTTTGACTAATATTATAATGAAGTAGAATTATTTGGTGTAAGAACTTATAGGTAATCTGTAGAAGTTCTGATCTGATTACAAATACTATATCGCTCATAGAAAGCTACATTATAATATAATAATAATAATATATAATGCGCAGGCAGGAAAGTGAATCGATCGTCGCATCGACAACGCCTGGAAAAGCTACTGGTCCATGAAGACGCTAATGAAGGGCGATCTCCCGATGTCCCTGGAGCGCAAACTCATCGACATGTGTATTCTGCCCGTCCTAACCTACGGTGCTCAGACCTGGTCACTCACCGAGTCGCAAAAGTTCCGCCTTGGGGTATTTCAAAGGGCAATGGAGCGCAGTATTTTGGATTAAAAAAGATTTGATAGAGTACGGAACACCACGCTGCGGTCCAAAACAGGTATCATTGACGGGGGCAAAAAGCTGCCAAGCTGAAATGGGACTGGGCGGGTCACACCAGCCGCATGCATAGTGACCGCTGGGCAAGTCTCCACGCAATGGGTGCCAGAGGATGGACGACGTCGCCGAGGCCGGCCCAGAAACCGGCGGCGAGATGATTTGGATGCACACCGCGAAGGCTGGTTCGAGATGGCGCAAGAAAAGAATGTCTGGAAGGATATGGGGGAGGCCTTTGCCCAGCACTGGGCCACAATAGGCTAAGGAAAAAAAATAATATCTTGGGACAACTCACACACGGTCATCCGATCCCAAACTAGGCAGAGCCTGTGCTATGGCAACCAGACAACTGATTATAACTGAGTGCAATGTGCAATGGCTACTTTTTATGCCCAAAAAACTAACTCGCAAGCCATTGGCGAAAATCTGATTCAAACTTTACTAATTTCTGTAAATAAAATCATAAAAAGAATTTAAAAAAAAAAACTGGCCAAGTGCAAGTTGGACTTGCACACGAAGGATTCCGTACCATAAGCCGAAAAAACACATGTTTCTTGTATGGGGCCCCCTTTTTTTCATTTTTATTATTTGTTGTTATAGCAGTAACAGAAATACATGATCTGTGAAAATTTCAACTGTCTTAGGTAGACAGTTCATGAGATACAGCCTTGTGACAGACAGACAGACGAACAGTGGAGTCTTAGTAATAGGTTCAAAAGGGAATATGATCTAGAACAAGAAAAATATTGTGGTTTAAATATTCCCTTTGCCAATAATCAGATACAAATGAAAAGGTCTACATAATTCAAGTTTACCTTCTTCCTCATCATGGTCCTCTAGGAACTGGAACAGGTTCCTCGCGTCTTCCAGCCTGGCCTTGCGATCTTTAGCGGCGGCTACCAAGCTGTAAGTAAACATATCTTTATATATATAATTCTTTTGTGCATGTATATGTGACTGAACTCCTCCTAAACGGCTGGACCGATGTTGATGAATTCTTTTTTGTGTGTTCCAGTGGATTTGAGAATGGTTCAGATTCACAATTGGATCCGGTAGGTGGCGCTGTAATCGATTTCTATAATTTTTTGTCATACACAAAGCAAACGTTCGGACAGGACACCGTCTATCAGGACCGCTAGTCCAACTAATATTATATACGCGAAAGTTTGTAAGAATGGATGTATGTTTGTTACCCTTTCACGTCAGAACGGCTGAACAGATCTTGATGAAATTTGGCACAGAGGTAGATTATAGTCTGGAATAAAACATAGGATTTTTCATCCCGGTAGTATATTCCCTTGGGATAATGGAGAGCCGCGGGCGGCAGCTAGTCTATCATGTGACAGCTGGTCCAGCTGCGTAGCCAGTCTTCAGATGATCTCTTCTACCTCAATGAGAAACTAAGCAGTGCTATTGCTAAGCAAATATCATCTCTAACTCGACTACATAGCTATCATAATCCTGCTGCAATTATGTGAACACTTGAAATCATGACCAACTAGATTTTGCTTCTGCTTTAGAAAAATCAACCTTATTGAGCTCTTATAACGATCACAATCTTGTGCAACACCTGTGTTCAATGTCATGACCAACTAGATTTTGCGTACACCAAATGCTATGGAAAAATGAACCATAAATAGTCCACATACCTATCATAATCGTGTGACAGCTGGTTGAGTTGCGTGGTCAACTGTTGCTTGGGTCCCTCGGCGCCCTCAGCCTGCGCCCCATGACGCACCAGTCTTCGGATGCTCTCGTCCAGGGCTCCAAGCTGTAGCTCTTGAAGGGCGTGTGCTTGAAGAAGGCGTTCCACGTCGACCAGGTGGCGACCTACTTCTTCGGATTGGAATTGGGCCTGTGAGAAAATAAATCTTGAGTTTTATAATTATTATGATATTTTTTGGATTAAGCAACGCTTGCCGAGGTCGGTCTGTGGATGGGTGACCATCTTAACATACCGTGATTCCTCCGTGCCTCGGAAAGCACGTTAAGCCGTTGGTCCTGGCTGACATTTGTAGATCTTTGGCAGTCGTTACGGATTGATTCTGATCTCTGCTTATGATTCTTGTCTATAGAATTAATGTGTGATGAGTCGAGGTATGCTAGTTTGACCAGTAACCTTCCTATACTTGTCTTGGTCCCTTGGTCTTGGAAGGGAGCTCACTTCGCTCCCTCATAGTGGGAGTTCGCCTAGTATGCTTTCCTTATGGAGGGGTCCAGTTTGCTCGCTCTTCTTGGATGCAATCGCGCTCACTCTTGAAATGGGTGGGCTCACTTCGCTCTAATTTTGAAAGTAGACTTGTCTCACTCGTTTGAACGTTTGAGTTAGGACTTACCAAATCCTGTCCAGCAGATTCGGAGAAAATTGGCTAGCTACCCAGCCAGACGGACATACACTCATGAGGGTTCAATTTTTTCATCCACACCCTAAAAAAATTTACTAAAAATGCAATATTACCTTCATCTCAGTGAGTGTATGCCCCACAGTGTCAGCCTCCCTCAGCAGCGCCATCAGATGCGCCAGCTTGCCCAGCGAGCTCCTGTGCCGCTCCAATAGCTCGAGCAGCTCGTTCCAGCGCGTCAGCACAGCTTGTTCCGTGCGCGACACAGCTTCAGCGCCGTGGTAGTTCTCCCGGACGAGCTCGGCCGCCATGGCTGATAAGTCTTCGAAACGTTCGGTTCTGAAATGGAAGGGTAAGTTATAACATGCCATCACAATTCTTCTTTTGAAGAAGGACAAAAACTTTTCAAGTATCTAGGATTTTTTTTACATAGCAATTTACAACTCGGAGAACCTCAAGCGGCGGAAATATAAATACCTTGTTGGTACTCGTAGTTATATTTTCGAGCCGTTTGGGGTTGAAAATGTCAGGTCGTGGGGTCCGAGTGCGCATAACTTCTTTTATGATCTCTTAGTTGACACTTCACATGACCCAAGGGCTGGCTTTTACCTTGGTCAAAGAATAAGCATTGCCATACAACGTGGCAATGCCGCCAGTCTTTTGGGTACACTTCCAGTCAACAGCGATGCAGATGAATTTTATTAATTTTTTTTGGTAAACGATTTCTAAAAATGAATCCTAGCTAGATGAAAACACCCTTTTCACCTGAAACACCCTTTTTTATAAGGAAGGATGGAAAATCATCAAATGACTTCTTCCGCTCTGGTTGGAGCGGAAGGGCGTGTCAGACTCTTACTGACTAAAACCCATCCGTGTTCCTTCTAAAGCCCTTTGCGTTCCAGGGCCGCGGTGACTGGCAGGAAAGCGAATGATACCCTCACCAACCCAGTCTGATTCAAAACCGATACTCCCTGCATACTGCATTTCATGAAAATCGTTGGAGCCGTTTCCGAGATTCAGATTATACACAAATATATACAAGAATTGCTCGTTCAAAAGTATTACATTTTACTTAGTAAAATATTTATGAGTTACACAATGACTGTGCTAGTTTCCAGAGAAGTTTTTAAAGATCAGCCAAGACCTACCTGGCTAGTATATCAGCGGAGATGGCCTCATGCTTCTTGACGGTGGCGTCTACTTGCGCCAGGTTGGAGCCGTAGCGAGGGTCGGAGAGCACCTGGATCATCTCCTTCAAGTAGCCTTTACGGAGGACGGACTGTGGATGAAGAACAGAGGATCACTCTCAGTTTTAGTACAGTCCACCAAAATCCTGAGTTTCTGCTTTAAACAGAAAAATGAGGAAGTAAAGGTGAGGGTCAAGGCTCGGATACTGGTTAAATTTTCAAACCGTTACTATGTATTTGTCGCTAAACCTTTTCATTCGGGTTTTGTTCGTTTAAACCGGTATTTGGAGGAGTCTTTACATATGGGTTTTTTTTCGGATTTAACGGTTTAGAGCAATAAAAACCGGGTAATATTGACGCACGACAAAGAAACGCCGCGTTATGCGCATTCAAGTTGCAACTCATTGAATAAACCGGTTAATTTAGGTTAAGATAAAGTTCGTAAAACGTTCACGTTCTTTAGAAAAGTTCCGAGTAAAACCGCAATAAACCGGTATTAACCGCTATTTTTTTGCCCGGTTCCGAGCCTTGGTGAGGGTCAACAAATAATAATTTTATAACGTTTTGTTCGATTGGCCAAAAAAAGGAGTTATTTTTTCAGGTGACCTGTATTTACGAGTATTGAAGTTTTTGACCCTTATCCTGCGTTTGAGCTGTTTAATAATAGCTTATTGGCCAAATAGTATTGTAAAATCATTATCTCCTTTCTTCTAGGGTCCGACTATGCTCGGTTTCTAAGGTACTTTGTGAGTCGTTCAACTTTCCGTTTACGCCATTGTTCAGTTAGTCGTTAACGGACAGATAAACGACCAATAAAGTACCTTAGAAAACGGGCATTAGTCGGATTGTTTTTTTTTTGGATTACCTACTTGTAATGTGCTTTTATCATTCTTATTTTTATTCACATATAACAGCTTCCACCCGCGGCTTCGCCCGCGTTAATGTCGAAAATTATCCCAAAGGAACATACTTCCAGGATGAAAAGTTAGCCTATGTGTTATTCCAGACTATAATCTACCTCTGTGCCAAATTTCATCAAGATCCGTTCAGCCGTTCTGACGTGAAGGAGCAACAAACATACATCCATAAATACATTCTTACAAACTTTCGCGTTTATAATATGAGTAGGAAATAGAATTTCTGGATATAAATTACTTATGAGAAAGGAATTGGTTGCTATTTTAGGAGAACAAAACGAAAGCCCTTACTTTAGTGTTAAACTTGTAGTTGAGTTGTTCTAATCTTTGTTGTCTCAGCAACTCTGTCCTCAGCGCGATCTCACGCGCATGCTCTGCCTGTTAACAAAAACACACATTTTTAGAATAGTCTATAATCTCGCGTAGTCATTCCGAGAAATTAAATAAAATGGCGACCAATCAGATCACAAGTCTACAATTTATCTGTTTTCGTGTGAAAGTAAACCTGGAAACAAGGCTCTCATTGGTCTTTTCAGAGAAAACAATGACCAATGAGAAAACAAATAAAAAACAAATAAATTGTAGACCAGACAGCTGATTGGTTGCCAGTTTATATTAGTCCACAATTTCTCGGAATTACTTCGCGAGATCATAGACTATCAAATTTTGATGCGTAAAATAGTATTCCAAATGTTCAGTTGACAATTTATCGAGAGTTTACAATCTCTCAAGTTATTTTATAATCTTACGGAGTTTGCTATTTTCCGGTGACATATACAAAACGATTCATTCATAATATATCGAGAAATATAATCTTATAAATATTTATAATCTTACGGAGTCTGCAATTTTCCGGTGACATATTATATATAGAGACATTACGGTTACATGGATCATCATACCTGTTCCAGCTGTTGCCAAGCCCTCTCCAGATCCTGAGGCAGCTGTCCCTCCAGCGGCACCCAGGCTTCTCCTGTGAGGCTCTTCTGCATGGTGTTGATGTCGAAGTACAGGGCCTCGATCTCTGAACGCTCCTTGTATCTAGAGAGGAATGAAGGTATGAGTTTTATTGGTGTATTTTATTTTTAGTCAGACTTGTTTTTGACATCTATGCCGTGCAACTCCTAGATTTTGAGACATATCTTTTTTTAAATAAAAAACGTTGGCCCACACTAGGAATTGTTCGTGTATAATGGGTGTGTTTTAATAATAATAATAATATGTTGGGACAACTCACACATGGTCATCCGATCCCAAACTAGGCAGAGCCTGTGCTATGGCAACCAGACAACTGATAAACATACTTATATATTTCTAAATACATACATATTATAGACAAATTACACCCAGACACAGAACAAATGATCATGCTCATCACACAAAGATTTGTCCTGGGTGGGAATCGAACCCACGACCTCCGGTTTAGCAGTCAGGGTCACTAACCACTCGACCAACAGGCCAGTCAACAGTTACAAACCTATAAACTCACATAGACAAACACATGAACCCGGAACAACTAACTGTAGGCCATACAAATATTTGTTCCGTGCAGAAATAGAACCCACGATACGCGGCGCAGCAGCCAATCGATTAACCACTGCGCCAACCGCGTTGTCGTAACATGCGTCACCGGATAATTGCAAACGCCGTTTGATTGTTATATTTCACGTGAAATGGTAAACTCATTTTTCTCAAATAGACCCCCGATATATTGGAAACTTGAATTTTGATGGGATTAACAATAATACCAAATAAAATGAAAAAATGAGATAATATTTATTACCTATGTTTTACAAATTGATTTTGATTCTGATTTATTGTATTCGAAATAATCTGTCCACAAAGTACCGAGAAATTATAATCTTTTATTACAATCATACGGAGTTTGCAATTATCCAGTGACAAATCTATTAGAGGAGAGTACTAGACTGACTTAGCTTAAATACCACACTATTTATTGTCTATTATACAACATAACTGGCTATCGCAATACATCCTGACAATCACATTACATCCTGCAATCACAATAGATTCCACAATCATACTACATACATGCTACAATCACATTACATCCCACAATCACAACACATACTACAATTATTTAGAAAATAATATTAAAGCGCTCTTCCTCGCACTACTAATTTAAAAATTTGCTGTGCCCGACAGGGTACATAATTGTTTCCATTATTTTCAATTTACCACTTGTATGTGTACATTATGGATTGCAATAAAATATTTGAGATTTGAGACGATACATCCTACAATCACACTGCATCCTACAATCACACTACAACCTACAATCACACTACAACCTACAATCACACTACAACCTACAATCACACTACAACCTACAATCACACTACATTACTCCAACAATCATAATACATCGTACTATAAAATTACTTTTAAAAACTTACTTGGGCGGTTTCTCCACAGTTCTATACTGCTTGAACGACAGCAGTAACCGCTGGATGCCATCCAGAGAGTTTGGAAACTCCCTGCCGTTCAGCTCTTGGATCTTGAGGAGGATCCACTCGAGGAGTACGCTGAACAGCTTGCTGTATTCTCCTTTGCGATCGTCGCAATCCATCATTTGGCCGATGATCTGGGGGGAAATAAAAATGTTTACTACTTAATGCTATTTTAGAGTACCTATTATTATATATGTCACGTGATCACGAAGTGAGCTGTCATTCCATCTTGATTATAGAGATTGACAGCTCACCTCGTGATCACTTCACCCAAGCCTTCACTTCGACATGTTTACAGAATCGACCGCCTGAATCGCACTGCAGTACGTACCGGAGCGACATTTTTACTGAGTACGACACGATAATCTGTCGTCACAACATAGTGGGAGTGGGAGCGCGGCCTAACTCGACAAAATGTACTGAACTATAACAATAATAATAATAATATATCCTGGGACAACTCACACACGGTCATCCGATCCCAAACTAGGCAGAGCCTGTACTATGGCAACCAGACAACTGATAAACATACTTATATATTTCTAAATACATACATATTATACACAAATTACACCCAGACACAGAACAAATGATCATGCTCATCACACAAAGATTTGTCCTGGGTGGGAATCGAACCCACGACCTCCGGTTAAGCAGTCAGGGTCACTAACCACTCGACCAACAGGCCAGTCTTGAACTGTTGATTTCAGGGTCGGTCCCAGAGTAAAAGTTGTTTATAATGATGAGTACAATAACCCCTTAAGAGGTATTGCGTTTACTCTGTTACACGTTGTATGAAAATGTAATTTTTATTATTTTCTGATACTCACGTTGGCAATTCTTTTCCCGCTCTTTTGTTCGTTCTTCATCCGCGCAAAGGTGTGGTAGTAGGAAGCCACGTAGGTCATCACCGACTTCTCGTCAGGGCGGCTGGTGTCCACATCTGGTGGAGGAAACGAGGGTTCATGTTAACACGTGCAGAGGAAACATTTATTTGAAATTCTAACAATAAAGTTTCTGTATGCTGTCGGACGTAAAAGAATAGCACCATCCCACCACTTCCCGTGGGTGTCGTAAGAGGCGACTAAGGGACTCACCAGAGAATGGGCAGCAGCATTCTCTGGCCATGCGTGGCGATTATGGCAACCCCCCTTTGGGGGAGACCTATGTCCAGCAGTGGACGTCTTGCGGCTGATATGTTGAACTATTATCCCATTTTATTTGTATCGATTGACAGCACAGTTCATGTAAGATGTTTACAGAATTGCAATGCTGGAAATATCTCACGGTAAAAACTGAGTGGAGTGAGCTTGAAGTGAATGGTCATTCTACATTGATAGGGTATTTGACTAAAAAAAATCGAATTAATCCGTCAGATAGATTTCCAAAATATCGGACATGTTTTTTTCTTTTGTCAAGTAAACAACATCCCCATTGGATGCATTGACAGCTCACTTCAAACTCACCCAATCCAATTTTTTGCTGTAAGCTGTTTATAGAATACTACTGGTTGTTAATCACACTATATTAATATTAATTAATTTATATTTAATATCATCACACTTCACACTAATATTATAAAGGCGAAAGTTTGTGAGTGTGTGTGTATTACTTCTTCACGCGCAAACGGCTGAACCGATTTAGATGAAATTTGGTATAGACACTGTTTGAGTCCCGGGACAGGACACAGGATAGTTTTTATCCCGGGATTATGTTCTCTTGGGATAATTGGTAGCTAGTTATTCTCTAAAAGAAGGAATACAAAATATCCTTGCCTTCAGCATCCAGCAGACGCGGTATCCCGAGGTGCTTGTGCGCCACGTCGAAGGCGTGGTTGAGGGTCTCCACGTGCTCCG
This sequence comes from Mamestra configurata, assembly GCA_002192655.3. Lineage (NCBI taxonomy): Eukaryota > Metazoa > Arthropoda > Insecta > Lepidoptera > Noctuidae > Mamestra > Mamestra configurata. The sequence continues at coordinate 548,436 of NDFZ01005435.1, read as the reverse complement.
TGGTCGGTAGCTCTGACCAGCGGAATAGGTCAGGTCTGGAAATGAAAGGGTGGTTAGTATTATATATTTTATTTAGCCCGCGAAAAACATTTTTTTTTGTGTTTTTTGTAATTTGCAATGTCAGGTTGGAACTTAATCAAAATATGATCCGCGACAATAACAAGTATGTATTTATATAATTATAAACAAAAGAATAATCAATACATCGCTCTAACTTAGATTTGATGCATATTAATACGCGGGCTACTCTACGGATGCCCTAAAGAGTTTATACATACGATACGACGATTTTATTCCCAGCTAAAACACTAGGAAGTGGTGACGGGCGGGCGTTTTGGGGGACTGTCTTTATGTAGAACTTTGACGTTATAAAAGTGCTGGCACTCAGACTAATGACTTTTGATTTTTATAGCATTAGCGCAAATATTTTGGTTTTTAAAACCAAAATTACCTGCCAACTTATTAGACTGTCCCACTGTAGGGCAAACGAAACGGCACAACAAAGGCAAATCGTATTTTATTTTTTCTTCCCTCGTCCACCATTCCCAGTCGGATTTTGGGCCAGTTCAACCAAACGACAGTCCTCAAAATACAGAACAAACCAGAATAACTGTTCTATCACATTTGTACGCAGCACATTGTGTTCAAAATAACTCCCCGCCCGCGCCTCACCCACCCGCGTAGTGTTACCAGCGCACCATGTCATTACCTCTTTTAGGGTAAAATTAAAATTGTATGTATCTATGATTAAGTCATTTGATAAAATTTAACGGTAAATCAAAAAATCTTTCTTTTTTACTAAAAAAATCCTCCTTTGTAAGACGACTAAAATGGCATCGTATATAGTACACTTAAACGACTTACCTATGCGCGTGAATAAGGGCGTTGAACCCAAGCCCAGACCGCCAGGAGTCGGTAAAGTTGTGTATATGTACTCCATGGTATCCAGAAGTTTTTCTTTGGCACCACAGCAGCAGGGCGTCCTTAGCCGATTTCTTCTCAGAAGACACGTTTTCTTCGTCCTGAGGAAAACAATAATAAACATGTAGAATCTACAGATATTATAGCTCGTGGCTAAAGAATAACAGCCACACGGGTCGATCTTCAAGGTTAAGCAACACTTGCCGAGGTCGGTCTGTGGATGGGTGACCATCTTAAACTATCGAGATTCCTCCGTGCCTCGGAAAGCACGTCGTTACAGTTTGTCAGAAGCCTCTATCTTGCCAAGAAGTACCGTGTGGCCCAGTTAATGGGTTGTTGAGATCTGGTAGGCAGCTGCTCCACGTAAAATACTGGTATTCAGCTGAATCCGGTTTGACTGGAAGGGATGGGTAATCATCAATGACTTCTTCCGCTCTGGATGGAGCGGAAGAGCGTGTCAGACTCTTACTGACTAAAACCCATCCGTGTTCCTTCTAAAGCCCTTTGCGTTCCAGGGCCGCGGAGTCTCTTTGGAACAAATTCAGCTACAGTTTGGGAGGTACAATATTTTTTGTACTATTGTAGCGGCATCAATGCCACCACATGAAAAACTAAGAAGCGAAATTTGTACAGTAACAAAAATAACCGCAGCGCCATCTATCCTGTCAGCGACGAACTACCAACGAAATCCTGCATCGCGCAAGCAAAGTTCTCCGTGCGATTTGAACATATACAACAGTCCGAATATTAACTATCGGGCAGTTGCCCACCAGACACAACAACCGTCTGGTCGGAGGATCCTCCTACTCCAGTGGAGGTATGCCGTATGCGTGACTTTACTCTCTGTACCGCATACCTACTATCATTTTCCTGAAAAGTTTCCTTTGAAGAAAGGTATACAGCAACTATTACAAATAAAAAGCTAGTACTCACAACATCAATTTCAATCTCCTGGATCTGGAACCGCAAGATGATGGTCCAGATGAGACCCAGGATCAGGCGAGGGTTTCCATCCACTATGTCTTCTGCGCCTATTGACTCCAAGCGTACCTGTAACATTGAGAGCGGTTAGAAATGATTCATTTTGTTTGGATTGGATCGAAGACAATTAACAAAAAATAAATAAAATATATTTTATTAATCTATCGATGCCCAGGTTACAATCCTTCACTGACTTTATTTGAAGGTTTTTACAGATATTTTTTTAATTAATCTCTTTTTATTTAAATTTTAAGGGTCTTTAAGGGGTTTTAAGGGTCCTATTTAATCCACACCGGATATTATACAACGTGTAACAGAATAAACGCAATACCTCTTAAGGGGTCATTGTATTCATCATTATGAACAACTTTTAATAGACGCTCTAGCCGAATACGAGACCGCTATGGACCGTACGTGTTTCAAACGACTTGTTTCAACAAACTGTACGATATTATAATATACTAGCGGACGTCACGCGGCTTCACCCGCGTAGATCCCGTTCCCGTGGGAGTACGGGGATAAAATATGGCCTATGTTACTCGCTGATAATGCAGCTATCCATTGCTGAAAGAATTTTTCAAATCGGTCCAGTAGTTTTTAAGTTTATTTGTTACATACAAAAATACAAATCTTTCCTCTTTATAATATTAGTATAGAAGTATAAACTAGCTCTTGCCCGCGACTTCGTACGCGCATATCCCGTTTTTTCCCGTTCCCGTTGGAATTTCGGGAAATCCTCTCTTAGTGCTCCCCTACACTCCCCAAGGAACCTACACGCCAAATTTCAGTAACTTTCTACAAATTTCTACGACCAGTAGTTTCGGCTGTGCGTTGTCTGTCTGTCACTCAGTCACTCAATCACTCAGTAATGCAAGAGTTTACCACCTACTACATCATAACATGAGCATAATTTGAGCAAGCATATACACGTGTGTAAGGAAGTCTTGCAAGTGCCGTGTTTTCCGCGGGCTTCGACGATTATGCAATAATACTATGTACAACTAAGTACAATGTCGTAATATTTGCTTTGTTTAGACACATCTGGGTACTGATTTATTAAAGGCTACAATTTAAATGCGTACTGAGTATAATATGTTAACTTCAAATAAAATAAACCCACTCACACTCTTTACCGAGGTGCCTAAAGAACAACGTTTTAAGTTCCAAAATAATTATACACTCATCAGAATAATTATACGTGATGTATTTATATTCTTTTGGCTACCAAAATGGATAAATGCTCACCAAATCTTGTTTCCCTCAAATACAATTTTACTTCTGTTACTAGGGGAACTTGGATGCAAGAGCGAGCTAAGCGAGCTTGGGACTTGGGGCATCCCGACTCGGACAGGTTAGGTTAGAAGGGGATGGCGGGGTTTAGTGAGCGAACGAAGCGAGCAAATCTGATCCCCTTCGTGGTTGTTTTTTTTTTAAACCATAGAGCCTTTTGGTGAGCATTTATCCTTTCTGGCAATTATTTCGAATTGTTTGGTAGTAAAATAGGTACTTTTCAGGTAGGCGTTTAAACACAAGCCTTTATGAATACACAGAATGGTTGATAACTAAGTGCGTGCCTACAAATGAGACGTTCTGGAGTTAATTGGCAACGATGTTGACTCCGATTACTTGGGGGCCATTTGGGGGCTATATTGATGTTTATTTTCAGTAATGGAACTCTTGCTTATTCAAGAAAAGTTTCAAGATATTTTCCAGAGTCTGTGTTTCCTGATAGCTACAACCTGGGAGTCTTTAAGTCAAGAGTGAGTAGGTTACTTCTAGGCAAGCGTGCTCCATCTTCGACCACATCATCGCTTACCATCAGGTGAGATAGTAGTCAAACGATAATTCTTAAGATTCAGTGCATGTTATAAAGATTTCGAGAAAATCAAGATATGGTTTTACTTTTATTCAAAATCGCAAAGAAAATAGTGTGACTCATAGTTTTACAATAAACAGCTGATTTTATTTGTTATACCTACTTAAGTTATCCGTCCATGACTACAAAAAGTAGTAATACATCGACCGACATTGTCACAATGTTTGTCCACAGATAAGATAGAAGCATGTGATATTTCTATAGATAACTTATGTAATATATTGTCCTTTTTGCATCTAACTCATTTGAAAAACTATTTATAAGAACAAATTACAACTACCTACATAATCTGTTTTTGGAAAATTTACTTTAATCCCCAGTTACAAAGTTCTATTTGCGCTATAGCAAGTCCAGATTTTTTTTAATAGTTCTGGCAAGATGACAGCCGGTCGATTCTATAAACATATCGAAGTGAAGGCTTTGGTGAAGTGATCACGAGGTGAGCTGTCAATCCATATCATCAAGATGGAATGACAGTCAAAGTCAAAGTCAAAGTCAATTCATTTATTTCAACTAGACCATTAAAAGGCACTTTTGAACGTCAAATTTACAGTTTAAAATTAAAATATAAGTGACTCTAGTTGTCCATTCGCAAAAAGTAGATTCTTATGGAGAAGAACGGACAAGAAACACCATAGTTACTCTTTTCAAATATAAGTTTTACAATATTTTGTATACATACATTGATCAATTGATTATATAATGTGAGCACAATGCATCCAACATTACACTAATATACAGCACACACTTATATACTATAGGTACAACAAAGCAATACCAGCAGAGATAAAATTAAGTTTGCTAGTAAGGGACATGGTACTCACATATTTACAATATAATTAAAAACAATGGATCAGTGTGTGAGTTAAATTACATATTAAAAACCTGAAAGTACACCAGTAAATAAAACAAGTTTGACTTTTTCTACTATACCCTCGATTGTCCTATGGAGCAGGACCAGCATGTTTCCAAGCATTCTTATCTTTAATATAATCATCTAGTTTGTAATATGCTTGTTTACAAAGTGTGGTTTTAATGTAAGTTTTAAATTTTCTTTCATTTAGTTCTAATATGTCACAAGGTATTTTGTTGTAACATTTAACACAGTACCCCATGAAAGATGTTCGTACTTTGGCTAATCTATAAAATGTTTGATCTAAATTATTTTTATTTCTAGTATTAAAATGATGTCTATCACTAATTTTGTTAAAGAGATGTCGATTTTTTCTTACATACATAATATTCTCATAAATGAATTGACAAGGTACTGTCATAATATTAATCTTTTTAAAAATTTCCCTAAGAGAATCGCGGCGACGAAGATTATAAATGGCTCTAACAGCACGCTTTTGCAAAATAAATACAGATTCAATGTCAGCAGCACGACCCCACAGCAAAATACCGTACGACATAATGCTGTGAAAGTAACTAAAATAGACCAAGCGCGCGGTTTCTACATCTGTTAACTGTCTTATCTTTCTAACAGCATAAGCGGCTGAGCTTAGCCGCCCCGCAAGAGATGTTATGTGAGGTCCCCATTGCAATTTCTCGTCTAAAGTGATTCCCAGGAAAACCGTCTGATCAATAAATTCCAGTTTTTGTCCATTCAATACGATGTCACATTCGGTGCTTCTAACATTTGGTAAAGTAAATTTAATACATTTGGTCTTTTTTTCATTTAGTACTAAGTTGTTTGCCGTAAACCAAAGTTGGACCTGATGAATAGAGTTATTGACATCATCAAGACTTTGTGACCGTCGGTCTATCCTAAATATCAATGATGTGTCATCAGCAAATAATACCATCTTTGGTTGATTTTGAAGCAATTCGGACAAATCGTTTATATATACTAAAAAGAGGAATGGACCCAATATTGAACCTTGCGGAACACCCATTGTCATTTCAGACCCTAGTGAGTTTACACCGTTTACCTGGACTTTAACCTGTCTGTCTTTCAAGTATGATCTAATCAAATCAAAGGATGTATTCCTAATCCCATAATGCTCGAGTTTCAACAAAAGCGTCTCATGGTTAACGCAATCGAACGCCTTCGAGAGGTCGCAAAAGATTCCAATGGCGTCTTTTGAATCTTCCCAGGCTATAAAGATGTGACAGCTCACTCCGTGATCACGTGACATCTTGATTGGATACCTTCACTTCGACAGGTTTACAGAATCGACCGGCAGCTCACTTCGTGATCATTTCACCCAAGACATGTTGAATCGACCCGCAGTCTGTTCATGGTTATTTTATGATGATACATGGGCATAAAGAAACATTTATGAAATGCATCGAATTAGGTTTAGGTACTCTACCTTACACTGAAGAATCAAAATGGCGGTATACGTTCCGATATTTGCCCAAAAGACTATAATTAGACTACATTCCTCTAATGAAATGAACGGCTGAACCGTTTTGGCTGAAAATTGGTGGGGAGGTAGCTTAGAACCAGGAGACGGACATATGATATCCCGTTTTATTACAAAACGCAAGAAACGGAAAAACTAAATATTTATCAGTCAAAACATATTATATCAGTCTAGCCGTTCATTTGTTATAAATGGTATAGCAAAACGCAACTGACACGGAAGAACAAAACGCAACTGACAGCTAATCGTAATGTTATTTATAGATAAGTATGATTAAAAATTTGACAGTTAGAAGTTTTGAAGTTGACCGGTTGATGTGTTTGTTTCGAGTTTCTATTAGCTTGTCGTGCCGATATTATAATTAACAATGCCGCGACCAAGAACACGGCAGCAAATTATTCTAAGACGGTACGAAGTTCGCCGGGATCACTAGTTCCAAATAAAAATAGCCCAATCCACAATCTAGAAGACAGAAACTAGGATTTGACAAAAATGTAACTCACCTTAGTATGCAAGAAGCTCAAACTCTTGTTAACATTCTCGATCTTGTGCACCCTCATGCGTCCGTTGTTGGCACGCGGCAGGCGCTCCCCGCTGATGATCTCCAGCAGTTTGAGGAGTCTCCGCCCGTCTGCGAGGTCTACGAACAGGTCCTCGACCTCCATACGCGCCTGGAAGAGGGAGAAAGATTTTATTAGCATAAGCATATAAAAAATCAGACAGAAGAAAGTTATGAAGCTTTTTACACAAAGAAGAGTCAATTAAATCGAAGCGTTTTTAAATATTGGTGTCGTAGAGGATTTAAACCAACGCTTGCAGGGTTCAGTCCGAGGATCGGTGACCATCTTACTATACCTAGATTCCTTGGTACTTTTTTGACATGACAACGTCTAATAAATCGATGAACGCCGGCTGCACGCACGAAAAAGGATGACTCATTGTAACGTTACGATCATTTCATCAATGTTTTGTTATGACGTTGTCACGTTAAACTATCGTCCGCAAACCGACTTCACAGACAACCATTTTTTTTTTTAGGATTGGAAATCATCGAATGCCGCTCTGGGCGGAGCGGAAGGAAGTGTCAGTCTCTTAGCGCCTAAAACCCATCCGTGTTCCTCCAAATGCCCTTTGTGTTCCAGGGCCGCAGTGACTCTTTTGAACAAATTCCGGGCAGGTTCGTCCAGGCCTAAGCTTTTGGTTCCAGCTACTATTTGTAGTTCTTTGACAGTCATTACTGCTAGTGAGAAGCCATACAATCTGACACCAATCTAGCCAAGGGGTAGTGTTACCCAGTAACTGGGTTTCAAGTAACCAAGAAAGATGAAGTATCTGAATATTTCATGTAAAATACCAGATACTTCATGTGTCTTAATGCGAGTTTTTTAACGCGATCGCGACATATTATGTATGTCAAATTGTATGAAAAAAAAGGTTTTCCGTGAGTGTCGCCAGACGGCGCTTATTCAGTTTCAATACAAAAGGCTAGGCAGATTAATTTTAGTCGATTTGACACTGATTTGTAAAGAATTAATGTCAAGTGGGAGTTCAACGATTGGTTAATTGATCGAGTTAGTGAATAATGTCTCGTTTGATCCTAGGAATCCTAGGAATCTCGATATATTACGATGATTACATCAACGGACTGACCTCAGCAAACGTAGCTTGACCTTGACGGCTGACGTGTGGCGGTTATTACTTAGTTTAATATACTTTTCAACACATTTGCTCAAAAAATGCATTTACGAAGCCTATATACATTGTTCGAAAGTTGAAATAAAAAAACAGATAGGTATCAAATAAATCAATTGTAAAGGCGTCAATTTAGATAAACAATAATAAATAATAGTTTTAACCTTTGACACTTCAACCTCGAATGATGTCATAGTTATTCATAATATTTGACTAATGAAAATTACTTGATTGTCTCTGTGATTCATCATAACAATCAAAATAATAGACAAATAGGAAATTCTTTGGCATTGTATTGATAAAATAAAAACTCCTAACTAAATTAACCCTAAAATATGGCGTAAAAAAATTCATCCGCATCGCTGTCGACTGGAAGTGTACCCAAAAGACTGGCGGCATTGCCACGTTGTATGGCAATGCTTATTCTTTGACCAAGGTAAAAGTCAGCCCTTGGGACACGACTCAACTTAACGGTTTTCTTTGTATCTACAAGTAATTGAGATTGAGATAATTCTCAAGTAATAGGCAATAATTGATCAACAAGAGTGATGTCATTCGAAGTTCTGTATAAATATTGAATCATAACAGTGAGACAGAAGTAATAATTACAAATTCTAACTATTTGTAATTTTGCTAGTAACTTCGACGTTGCTATTTATTGTGTATTTACCTCGAAAATTTCTCGGATTTTCATTATCTTGCACATTCTTTTATATTATTTTGTGCACACCTGTTTTAGGTTTCCGTGGCACCTTTTTCAAAGGGTAAAACGGGACCCTATCTCTTACTAAGACTCCGCTGTCCGTCCGTCTGTCACCAGGCTGTATATCATGAACCGTGATAGTTAGACAGTTGAAACTATATAATATAATATCTTGGGACAACTCACACACGGTCATCCGATCCCAAACTAGGCAGAGCCTGTGCTATGGCAACCAGACAACTGATAAACATACTTATATATTTCTAAATACATATATATTATAGACAAATAATATATAACACTAAAAATAATTTCATTGCGGTAGGCTGTGTTAAAGTTGAGTTGTGAAAAAAGTGGCTTAGAATAGAATATACGAGATGGGCTTTCGCTAAGAGTAAATCTTTGTGTTCCCTTTTTTAATATATCAATGATTCTTGAGAATGCCCGGTACAACGAACATAAGTAAAAAAAAACCTTTTGTACATAACTCTACGACTACATACTGCGGATTTCATTTACACTGTCAGCAATGATAATCAGTAAATGTGACATTACGTGCACGAACAATAACTTACAGCAATACACATAAATTAAAATACCTATAAATAACTCAGATACTTACATTGAGAAAATAACGCAATCAGTAATGAGTAATAATGACGAATCACTGTGACATATTCGTTATCTAAACTAATATAACAAAGATGTGAAAATTGTTTGTTTGTTTGTCTGTTTATAAAAGGAAAATCTTTAGAAGAGCGAGGATTTATTTTAATATTTAATTTATTTTAATTATAATAAAATTGCCACAATTTCTCGGAATTACTTCGCGAGATTATAGACTACCAAATTTGGATGCGTCAAAATAGTATTCCAAATGTTCAGTTGACAATTTGTCGAGAGTTTACAATCTCTCAAGTTATTTTCTGATCTTACGGAGTTTGCTATTTTCCGGTGACATATTTAAATAATTAATTTGATTCGGTTTAAAACCAAACTCACACTCTCGCACTCTCGTTGACGTCGTCACTCGTGACTGGACGCAACGTTGCCAGCTCGCCTACTCTACACACACGCACATGCACATACACAGTTCTTTTATTTTTGTAAGCGAGTTTTCAACCGGGTTTAAAACAGCAATATTTTGTTTAAAACGTTTTAAATCGGTTGTTTTACATCGATAATAATCTCTACCGTTTTGCGCGGCTATAACGCATATCTTCATCGCTGTCATCAGCCGAAAATATTCACGTTTCAAGCAGTGCGATTCTGTAAACATCTCACAGTGTAAGCTTAGGTGAAGTGATTATGTCTTGAGCTATCAATCGATACAAATAAAATGGGATGGCAGCAGTGCGATTCTGTTAACATCTCACCGTGTAAGCTGAAGTGAACTGAACATGAAGTGATCTATCAATCTATTTTGTTTGTACAGACTGACAGCTCACTTCATGTTCACTTCAGCTAAGCTTTCACGGTAAGCGGTTTACAGTGTCGCACTGCTGTTAATATCTCCCCGTGTAAGCTTAACTGAGGTGCGCTGTCAATCAATACTAGTAAAATGGAATGATATTTCACTTCATGTTCACTTCACTTTAGTTTACACGGTGAGATGGTGACCGAATAGGCCAGCTGTACCTCTGATGGACCAAGGGAGTACTACCGCGGGAAACAGCAAGTCAGTAATGAATGACTCATCTTTGACACACTCGTTTTTAATAGAATATTGTGTCATGCATGTTTCTTTGTAGGTATTATGTTTATTATTTAGTATGTACTTATGTTCTGTCACGTTTTTGTGAAGGATATGTACTTGTTTTATTTATGTAAATGCATATATCTTTCAATGTAATGTCTGATTGCGTTTCACTCATTTCACTTGCAGAATTGAGTACCTACCTAATTTATTTTTTAATTTCAAATATTTCTATGTACTAAAACTAATTATGTTGTATTGTTTCAAAACCTATTACTCGGCTATCCAATGCTTATGGTCACCATAATGGCTGAGTTACACCAGTGGCAGTGCGAGTATTTTAACGTACTCGGTCGCATTATCGTAAACGTGTTTCCGAACGCATACAACCCTAATCTCTTCAAAATTGGAGCGAACAGGATTCTTCTGGGTAAGCTCGCTCCATCTTCGACTTTGTCTCTGTCATCTATGACCTAGACTAGAGTCAAGAGCAAACTCATCTCAAATAAAAATAAATGACAATTCTGTCAAAAATTCTCAATTTGTATTGAGAATTTTCAAAGTATTGAAACAGAATTTTACGTCACGGTTGGCGCAGTGGTTGAGCGATTGACTGCGCTGCACTATAGATGCCTAGTAAGAAATTGAGCATGATTTAGTAGGGAGCATAAGATACAACTATGATATTTCTCGTCCCTGCGAATATGTGTTTGGCTGCTACAATTTGGCTGCCAGTTTCAGCCTCATCGATTTGACCAACGTTATACATCGGAGATCTACTCTAAAAATAAGTGAGTGCTCATACCTTCTGCAAGAACGAGTTGATCCATTTCGTAAAGGTCTTTTTCTGGATGTGGAGACGTTCCTCCTGCAGTGCCTTGATGCGGCCCTGCTCGAACTTGAGCGCGTCTTCCCGCTGGGTCATGTTCGTTCGTTGCTGCACGGCCGTGGCGTAACCTCCTGGCTCATACTGTTGCCCTGGTAGATGAGAATGAGGTTGTTAGATCATTTTTGAAAGTTTTGAGTAATTTTCTGTTGCCCTGGCTTGTATGAGAGAATGAGGTCGTAAGAGAATTTTGGAAAGATATGAGCGGAATTTTTGGTGCTGAGCTCTATGGAACTCTATGGTTCTGTGATCTGAGGGTCACAGAACCATAGAGTTTGTCTTTTTATTTGGTGTCCGGGATCTGAGAAGTGTAGACAATATGAGGACCAAAAGGGCACCCCAATATAGGACGTATTTCTTCAATGATTTACTTGAATCGATTTCTAATAGTTTTTTTTTAAGCCTTGTTGCATTTAAGCCTCAAAGTATCAAAAAATGTGGAACGCCTGTAGGAATTCGCATTTAGCAAAAATGCATTTTATTCTTAAGCTTACCATATTTTCTGGAAGGCTGATAATCCTGATAGGAATAAACACTGACGTTACTCAGTTGCCGCTGCATTTTTGTGACGCGGCAACACTCAGCACAAAGTTCTCATTAGGTTGGCAACACTGTTCGCCACAGATAAACTACACTTTTATTTCTTTTTCTAATGGTGCTTAACCTGAGATGGAATTGTTTTTGTTAATTATTTTGAATACTTAATTGGGTACTTTTGGCCTTCTATTTGATTGATGCGTGTATTTGTGCGTTTGTTTTCAAAGATCTTAAAACGTTTTAGCTATGAATAATTGAATATGTATTGGTTGCTTATATTTAAAGACAAATCGGTAAGTTGACGTAAAGTATCGTCATAACGCAACTTTTTTTTTTCAATTTGTTTTATTTTATTTTTAGTTTATATAATTGCGAAAATAAACGGTTACACAAAATATGTAGCATTATTTTGAATTGTTTAAGTTTGTTCGTGTTCATTTTCGTATTTGTCTATTGGAATTAAACTTACTAAAGTCAAATGGAAATTTCGTTAATTAATTCTACACATTTATGCCGTTATATTGTGACACATTTTTTTTTTCTAAATTGGTCATCGGTTTTTTACGAAGGGAATAAACTGACGTAAAATAAACATGAATACAGCTAGCTATCCCATCAACATAAGTTCTTCGCACAAAACAAAGATGTCGCCACAGTCGGCGCACTCATTAAACCATTGATTTCCGCTTGTGAGTGACCGCTAGGCGTAAGGATGTCGGAGTTACTGCACTTTATGACTGTTTGCACAGCGTTTTACTACTAATCAACTGCTGAGTTTCTGACTAACGGGCGGTTTCAATAACGTATATACCTTAAACCACGGTCAAATTACAAATTACAGTAGCTGAAACGTCATATTACGCCTTTCAAACATAACGTTTCAGCTACTGTTGGTAGCTAATTTGACAGTTGGTTTAAGGTTGATACGTTATTGAGACCGGCCGGAAGAAAAACTAGTCAACCGTTGATTAGATGACTAAGAAAGCATCGTCATTTTCATGACCTTAATTAGGTTACGACGCTCTGGAGGCCTAGGGCGGGAGGGAGTGTCAGACTCTTCACTACATAGTATAAAACAAAGTCGCTTTCCGCCGTTTGTCTGTCCCTATGTATCTTTAAAACTGCGCAACGGATTTTGATGCGGTTTTTTTTAATAGATAGAGTGATTCTTAAGGAAGGTTTATATGTATAATACATGCATAATATAGCAGAGAAACACTGATAAATTTAGAGGTTTCTAATGTGATGTCGTAAATAAGCACGTTTTTTTGCGCTTATATTGCAAACGCTGGCTGAACCCTACGAGATAGACCAAAATAATGTACTACAGTATTGTCCACCTTAAAAAGTTCAACAAAAAAGTCCGCGATGGTATATGTCTATCTCTTAGGGATAACCCACCATAACCATTTTTTATCCTTTACTAAAAAATGGTTATTTACGAAGTGATTTTAAACAATACAGCATTAATCCTTATCCAATTAAGTACCTTAAATAAATTGTGCATTTATTATAGATCAATATGCTTTTTACAGCATGTAATTTAAGTGAATATTTCCGAAGATATTACAAATTTAAAATGAATAAAATAGAATTATTTTTTAAGACAAAACGTGTTTTTTAGCGCGAGTTTTAAAAGTGCTTTTTAGGGCGATTTTTTATAACGTATTAAGATTTATTTTTAGGTTAAATAACCATATTTTTCGTATTTCTTCTATAAAGACTTTGATTTGAATTTACAGTTAGGCAATTAAGTATTAGGGCAAGCATTTTTATTTATATTGAAAATTGTAGTGACAAAAAAGCTGTGAACGTTGTGTATAAGGACATTCTGTAGTAGGTATATTTACATAAGCATTGCACCCGTGCGAAGCCGGGACGGGTCGTACTGACTAAAACCTACCCGTGTTCCTTCAAATTCCCTTAGCGTTCAGGGCCGTGGTAACTCTTTCGAACAATTACCTGATTCCTGGGAAAAGATAGTCATAAAAAAACCGTGTGCGTCTCGGGACGCCCGACAGAAGTGATAACTTAAACTAATCTAAGTTGAACTATTTAATATGGGAAGCGTCTGTCCGAAATACGACTAGCGCTGTGGGTTAGAGTGAGAGAGGAAGAGCCTGCCTACCGCTGCCGTATGCGTGAGAGAAAGGGTAGCCAGACAGAGCGGCGACGTAACGCGTTACGGTACGAAACGGTTACTATAAGAAGTTATTACTTCAAAAACTCAGGCAGTATGTTTTATTTGGTGAGATCACTATACCCCCCAAATAGCTCTAAAAGCCGGCAAACCTTACAACAGGCGGTAGCCCTGCCAGTATGGTGCATGGACGCATGACCGTGAACCATATAACGGTGCGGGTCGCGTGCCATTGACCACATCACGTAAGTATGTAACATTACGTTAATAACTACGTACGGGGTACTCAGAGGTACATCAGCAACGCGATTCTTTAACTATCGCAACCGTGTTAGCTCGTGGCAAAAAAATAACGGCCGCACGGGTCGATCTCCAAGGTTAAGCAACGCTTGCCGAGGTTGGTCTGTGGATAGGTGACCATCTTAACATACCGAGACTCCTCCGTGCCTCGGAAAGCACGTTAAGCCGTTGGTCCCGGCTGTCATTTGTAGATCTTTGGCAGTCGCTACGGATAGTCAGAAGCCAGAACATCTGACACCTGTCTTGCCAAGGAGTACCGTGTTACCCTGTTAATGGCCTGTTGGTAATTGACTGGCCTGTTGGTCGAGTGGTTAGTGACCCTGACTGCTAAACCGAAGGTCGTGGGTTCGATTCCCACCCAGGACAAATCTTTGTGTGATGAGCATGATCATTTGTTCTGTGTCTGGGTGTAATTTGTCTATAATATGTATGTATTTAGAGTATGTTTATCAGTTGTCTGGTTGCCATAGCACAGGCTCTGCCTAGTTTGGGATCGGATGACCGTGTGTGAGTTGTCCCAAGATATATGATATATTATATTATATATTATAATGGGTTGTGGGGGTCTGGTAGGCAGCCGCTCCACGTAAAATACTGATATTCAGCTGAATCCGGTTTAACTGGAAGCCGACCCCAATATAGTTGGGAAAAGGCTAGGCAGATGAACCGTGTTAGCTAAAGCGCAGGCCACACGAAGTGGGCAAAGGGAGATGAGGGAAGGTTATAAACTAATCGAAGCTTTGGCGAGCTAAACGTGTCAAATGTTCGTAGCGATGTTTGGCACTATGTTCGGCTGAACTCGGCTTTAAAAATGGCGAATGCTCGATGTTCTGTTGCAAGTGAATGCTCAAGTCTATTAGCAACTTCAATGCTGGTCAAAACGATAAGTGTATTGACTTATCGAGATACCTTTTAACCGGTTTCTAAAAAAGTAGGAGGTTCTTAATTTGGTTGTATTTTTTTAGTTTTTTACATTAGAATTCAGTCGTATTTAACCTATACAGCTTCGTCAAAATACCGTTATAAAGTACTTTTCAAATTAACGTGTTGTGTTTTTTTTTTGTAATTTGTATATCGCACAGGCACGCGCGGATACGGTTCGTTGTCGGTCGCATGGTCAGTGCGCACGCGATACGGCTCGCCTGTTATGTATGAATACGTTTAGTTTTATTAGTGCGAGCTTTATCGCGAGAAAAGTTTGGACTAAGTATTTTATTTACTTTTTTTTTTCTATTATTAAGTATATTGTTTTTTTCAATGGCTTTTTGAAATGTCGAATGTTGTATTTATTTTATGATTGTTGTCCATAACAGCTTATCCATACCTAATGCGAAAGTAAATCTGCCTGTTTATGTCTTAACTTAATTTGTATGAAACTTGGCATACGGGTAGACCATGTCTTGGAATAGGAATAAAGTTAGTAGATTTTTTATCCCGGGGCCCTTGAGCTTGTCTTCATGGGAAAGACTGAAGCCGCTGGCAGAAGCTATAGTATTATTTTACAAAACTGTATTTTTTGAAACTGTCTACAAATTTAAAAAACTTGGCACTAAAAAAATATGTAGTTTTCGAAAAAAGCCCGGGAAACCGCTCCTAATTATTCTTCTTACACAACAGTACATCATTTTTTATACGCAACATGCAAATAGCCGATACTTTACAGTTACCAATCTCTCATACTTCATTTTATTACGTTGCTTGCAACTAGGCATGTCGGAAATATCGATGTTTTGATATGTCGATAGTTTTCATTCAATGGGTTTTGTCGATATTATAATATTGCCATAACGTGAAATTCGAAAAAGGAAGATACGACCAGGATACATTCGAATTATTCCGATCTGTCAATCTGCTTTGTCCTCCAAGGGGGACAGATATACTACTTTAAGTTTATTATTAGTGAATTTAAACATTTTCATTTGTAACTAAATTATATGAAGTCAAATTAGAAGAATGATTGTTATATCAAATAAAATGAAAAATATTAAAATCTGTGTCTGTCCTATCGAAAACATATCGACTACAATATTTTTTATTAAACGTGTTTTTTTTTTTCGGTTTATGGTACGGAACCCTTCGTGTGAGAATTCGACTCGCACTTGGCCGGTTTCTATAAATCGAACCTTTGATTGACACCTAATTAATGCTTCGAAAAATTCAGACATCCAGTGATGCAAAGATCACATTGTTATCGATACATTAAGTAACATCCCTACGTGCAACAGGCGTTATCGGCACACTGGGTCAACGACCGCGTTGTCAGCAAATATACCTAAATAATGTGGAACGGACGACCTGCCGATATTGTTGTGCTCAGATAATGCAGTTTTTTGCATCAATGGCGTGTAATGATTTGATGTTTAAAGCGTTTGAATGGATGGCTTTATTTAGATTGTGAAATTTGCCATTTTGCCGCGTTAGAGATGGGCGGAGGAAAAACATTTGTTTTTAATCACCGACCCAAAAAGAGGGGTGTTATTGAGAGAGGGAGATTATGTTCGGATATTTACACAAATTGGTTGATTTCTAAATTAATCTGGAAATCTCTTAACCGATTGTGGGCCCAAGTTGGCAACTGTAGAATCATTTTTCAATTAAGGATAAGGATGTCCGTACTTATTAAAAAATTGTAACCGTTATATGATCGTAACGTCCGTCTGTCTGCCCGTCCATCATAGAAAGCACAAACAGTAGCTGAAACGTCATGTTAGCCTTTCAAACCATTATTTGAAAAGAGTAACTATGGAGTTTCTTGTCCATTTTTCTCCATAAGTATCTACCTTTCCGAATGGACAGTAGAGTCACTTTATTAATGTAATACTATTATTTTACTGAACTGTAAATGATGACGTTCAAAAGTGCCGTTTAATGGTCTAATTGAAATAAACGTTTTGACTTTGACTTTGAGAAACATGACGTTTCAGCTACCTACTTTTGGTAGCTAATTTGACAGTTGGTTAAAGGTAGATACGTAATTGAAACCGGCAGTAAGCCAGTTTCCTCCGAATCTACTGGAGCTATTCAGTTGTTTGGTATATGTGTCACTGGAAAATAGCTAACACCGTAAATTATAAAATTATTTGAGAGATTGTAAACTCTCGATAAATTGTCAACTGAACATTTGGAATACATTTTTACGCATAATAATTTGATAGTCTATAATCTCGCGAAGTCATTCCGAGATATTGTGGATTATAATAAAATATTTTGTGAATATTCCAAGCGTCTACCTGTTGTCTTCATCAATATCGAGCGAAAACTAGCAAAAAAAATCACGTTTTTTGTATGGGAGCCCCCTTAAATATTTATTTTATTCTGCTTTTTAGTATTTTTTGTTATAGCGGCAACAGAAATTCATCATCTGTGAAAATTTCTACTGTCTAACTATAGCGGTTCATGAGATACAGCCTGGTGACAGACGGACAGACAGACAGACAGACGCACGGACAGCGGAGTCTCAGTAATAGAGTCCCATTTAACACTTTGGGTACAGAACCTTAAACAACAACAATAAAAACAATTTCAACAAAAAGGTTGAAATTTTTTCAAAAACCCTCGAACCTATTTTGTTATATAACGTTGGTAATACTTCAAATACATCCTCTGTTCCATTTCGCATTACCAATATTAGTAAAGTATTCCACATTCTTATCAGTTTGAAGTAAATAACGATAAGGAATAAGGCGACCACTCCTCGAACGATACCTTAGGTAAACATAACACACTTATTGAATGGGTTTCTATCTTTGACTGTGTTGTAAGGTTTTTATAAGCCCTGGCTGGAGGCTTTAATATTATATTAAGGCCACCACAGGCAAGCCCGGTTAAGCAGTCGACAACCTAATAGGTTGAACTGCGGACGCCACTCACAAAAAAAAAAAATCTTTGACTGTGTTCTTTGAGTTGAAGTGAATTTACTATTTCCTGTTCAGGTTTATAAGGAAAAGTCTTAATTCTCTAAAACTGATTTGTACTTTATTGACAATAATTGAGAGGGTGATAACGGTTATATTACATGCTTAAGCAAGACAACTCGACACGAAGGGTTCCGTTCGATAAACCGAAATAATCACGTTTGTTTAATTTATTTTAGAAAGATAACAATTGATATTTTAAATACTAATCTAGCTAATACACTTA
Organism: Mamestra configurata; assembly: GCA_002192655.3. NCBI lineage: Eukaryota > Metazoa > Arthropoda > Insecta > Lepidoptera > Noctuidae > Mamestra > Mamestra configurata. The sequence continues at coordinate 530,195 of NDFZ01005435.1, read as the reverse complement.
AAATAAAAATAAAAACTCCTATATAAAATATGACGTCAAAAAAAAACTTTTTTTTAAATGTACATTTCATATTTTAAATACCAAAGTCAAAGTCAAAGTCAAAACGTTTATTTCAATTAGGCCATTAAACGGCACTTTTGAACGTCATCGTTTACAGTTCAGTAAAAATAATAGAATTACATTAATAAAGTGACTCTACTGTCCATTCGGAAAGGTAGATTCTTATGGAGAAGAACGGACAAGAAACTCCATAGTTACTCTTTTCAAATAATGATTTACAAAATTTGGTATACAAAAATTAATTTAATATTATGTGAGGACGATGCACCCAGAGTATGCTACTTATAAGAACAAAGTATCACCAGTAGAGGTAAACTTATTCATTTTCTAAAGAAATTTAGGTAAATGGTACTCACATATTTACAAACATTGGAACCATTAATTAAACAGTGTGTGAGTCAACAGAAAAATAGAAACACAAAAAAAGGAACAGTATATCTATAAAGTTAATACATAGATCAACCAGTTGGATTTTGTCTACACCCTTGATTGTCCTATGGAGCAGGACCAGCATGTTTCCAAGCATTCTTATCCTGAATGTAATCTTCTAATTTGTAATATGCTTGTTTAATACCTACTAATCTAACCATATTAATTAAAAATTAAAATAATTTATAGCGTCAAAAAATTCGTCCGCATCACTGTCGACTGGAAGTAAGCCCAAAAGACTGGCGGCATTGCCACGTTGAATGGCAATGCTTATCCTCTGCCCGAGGTAAAATCCAGCCCTTGGGTCACGCGAAGAGACAACTAAGCGTTTAGCAAGTTTAAAAAAAAAAGTATTTTAAAAGCCTTCAATCAACGGACAGCGGAGGTTAAAGCTACCAACGAAGCCCTCTAGGCTCCTTCGGGTTTTCTTCGGGTACAGAATCGTATAAACAGCTTTTCAGTACATTAATATTCACATTACTTCACAAAACATAAGGAAAATCTATTTAGTTCTTTTTACGAATGGTTTTTTTTTGCATAAATCGTGTGTGTGATTGATACCATCACAACATTTCCTATGCATTACACAGAAATTCGCAATTTCTATCTCAAAATTAACACTAACGCCAACCACTTAGCAAGCATAAGAAAGCCTTGATAGACTTGTAAAAGTGCTACGTTGTCCGCATACGTTAATAATACTTGTAAATATGCAAACATGGAGAAAGTACTGTGAATGGACGCGGGAGTTGCATTGTTATACATACGTTGTCGTGTTGTCAACTGGCTGGTAAGGAACCCACAGACAGGCGGGACGCTGTTGCAAAATTTTTGAAGTTGTTCCATAGCTATGCATTGATGAAAACGCATTATAGCATTGTCTTCTCGTGTCGTGCTTGTCTGTAGGAGCTTTAAATGCTGCTGGCTAGTTTGTTCGCAATTTAAATTTCAACCATAGGCGACTTTAAACTTCAAAATACATAGTGAGTTAGTTTAGTCCAAGCTCAAATATAACATATACCGTATACATATATGTATAACAACCTACCGCCCGCGTTTATGTCGAAAATGATCCCAAGGCAACATATTCCCGGGATGAAAAGTATCCTATGTGTTATTCCAGACTATAATCTACCTCTGTGCCAAATTTCATCGAGATCCGTTCAGCCGTTCTGACGTGAAAGAGTTACAAACATCCATCCATCCATCCATACTTACAAACTTTCGCGTTTATAATATTAGTAGGATATATTAATAACATATAACCAAAATTCAAAATCCTCCGATAAATCTCTTTGACTGTCGGACTAAAAACGATCTTAAAGGTTCCATTTTCGTTTTAAAGCCGGAACCCTAAACAATTTCCTCAGTTGATTCCTAAGAATGCATTATGGCCCCCTTTAAGAGAAATGCTTTTCAAATCGTTTTAGCTATTTAGATCTCAGAAGAAACATTTTCGAAATTAGCATGGATACCTAATTAAATAACACATTTTCGTTTGGCAAGTGTAGTAATTTCACTATTATTCGTAAGCTAGACAAAGATCTTTTATTCAAATGAAAAACCATTAAAAATATAAATAACAAAAAGCGCATTATCTCACAATGAACGCATCCATAATCTGAATTGCTAATGATCTCGACTGACCGGTGCTGTGAGTCGATCGATTTTCATGAAATGTCAAACTTAAGACTAGCATGGGTATTATTATAATCTTGATACTCCTAGAACAATTTGAAAAAAGAATTTATCATGCCGTTTTTTGGCGGGAAAAAAATTGCTAAAAATCTTTGTAAAACAAACATACCTAATGCCTACTACTGTAGTGTTGTTTTTTTTTGAGAGTGGACCAAGCAAAGTGAAATGCTAGAATTTTTAAGGAACGTTCGCATCCGCATCTCAGTCGTAATCTGACAAAATGTAGGGAAATATTGTAATATAAAATTTGACAGATACTTTGGAACAATCATATACAGCGCCACTTTGACAGCTGTCTTCTCCATTAGAAGTGTTTGTGACAGATTGCGTCTGAGATGCGGATGTGAAAGTTGCAAAAAAAATTGATTTGGCAATCAGATACTTGAATACTACTTGAATCAGAGACTTCTTATAAGTAGCATACTCTGGGTGCATCGTCCTCACATAATATTAAATTAATTACCAAATTTTGTAAAATCATTATTTGAAAAGAGTAACTATGGAGTTTCTTGTCCGTTCTTCTCCATAAGAATCTAACTTTCCGAATGGACAGTAGAGTCACTTTATTAATGTAATATTATTATTTTACTGAACTGTAAATGATGACGTTCAAAAGTGCCCTTTAATGGCCTAATTGAAATAATAAAAGTTCAATATTTGTATGGTATCATAGACATGTTTTATGGTCATCTACGGAAACGTTTCAAACCCAAACAGGACTTTTGACAATAGTTACACTTGTTCTAGGCCCCATGTGCTAGCCGTATGACATTGGTTGCGGATGAATGGTTCGTCATTGCTTTGAGTCAAAGAATTCTGAGAAATTAGAATCCGTCATCTTGATCCAACCTTCTGTCTGGCAGGAGTTTAAGCGCTTTTAGCAATGACCATTTTACATTTTAGTCCCGCTTTTAGCATGCACATGCGAAAATGTTACATTGTGTTTCTTTTTCCAAAAAAGGGAGTTTTACTTTTTCGTTCACGCGTAGATTCGATTTATGAAATCAATCAATTGTTATTTTTCCATTTCTTTTGGTTTAATATATTATTATTTTATAAATGTAATTATTCGCTGTTGGACCCGTAAATGATAAATGATATTTATTTTGCAAGTAGGTTAAACATAACACTTTTACACGTCAATCTTTTTTGGTAATTTTAAGCTAGGTGAGGCCGGTGTTTCCTAGCTGACTACCCTGAGAAGAAACACCGAAACAAACTCAGAGGTCAAAGTCTCTTTTAAAGTCCATACAATCTTTACTGGTCAAATCGTATAAAACTAAGACGAGGTTAATTACTTTAAAATACTAAGGTACACAACCTATCCTATTTTAACAGTATTTTATAGTACTCGAATGAATCAAAGAAAATCGTTTTACCTTACTTTAAGCCTTTAACAAACTATATCTCTCTCATATATAGAAGCAACAACGTTAATGTAACCAGGATTTTTGTAAACATAAAATGATTTAAAAGAGTGTCCGTGGAGTTTCTTGCACGTTCTTCTCCATAGAGATCTACGCTTCAAGTTTTTGACGGACTGACTTTGACAATTCACAAGTACCTGTTAATGGTTTATTTGAAATAAATGCTTTGACTTTGACTATAACTTTATTCATACATAAGTCTAGTTTTACGAACTATTTGCCTAGTAAATTCTCCAACACATTTTTCGTAGAATTTACGAGGCAATAAGGCAACCAACAACGTGACGAATAATTTGTGTTATTTCTTTTAGTCATCACTTTATAATGTTGGCTACATGGTTACGTCACCGTACCAACCAAAGGTCAGTGTTGAATGAGAGCCGTTGTAACTTGTAGCTAGTTATATCCGTTTAGAGTTCCGTAGTTTGAATAGCTGATAGGCTATCGTTATTTTGTCGCTGGCATAGACTCGGTTATCTATTCCTATCATGCATGGCGGTAATGAAAAGAAGCCATGTCAAAAAATCAAATTTTAAATTTATTTTATTTTTAATTTTTAGTCCGTAAAACGGAGGGTATAGAAATGCAGGGGTGAATAAAAACGAAACTTTTAATGGGATTTTCACATAAATACCATATTAATGGTTTCTCACAAAGCGTCCATTTAAAAATAAAATAATTGATTAAAAAAATGGAGTTCTTCTTGCAGCAAGCAAACAATATTTTAAATAACCTGAAAATTCCAATTAAAGTTTCGTTTTAATTCACACCATTATTTCTATCCACACCGTTTTACCCGGTACCTACTTACATACTATAAATGTTAAAGTCAGTGTTGTATGCATGTTTATCAATCCATTACGTGTACTGATGAAGTCTTAAACCATGGAAGACCATAGGCTGGATTAGGACATGATAGTAGAAATTTCATCTATCTCTATATTAAACATGGATATTTTTCAACATTCTCGCGAGCGAAACCTCTGGAATATTCGAATTGTTCGTACCAATTTTTTTTTTAAACGTTGCTCCTCATTAGGAATTTCTCCTGTATCGTGGGTGCGTTTACAAACATACAAACTCACAAACACAAACTGCCAAAAAATAATAAATACTTATATATGTTACCGGAAAATTGCAGACTCCGTAAGATTGTATTACATCTTCATTAGATTATAATTTCTCGATATATTATGAAAAATCGTTTTGTATACAATAAATCCCACCCAAATTCAAAAGTTTCCAAAATATTCGTGTCTTACTTAGAAAAAATAGTTTACAATTTCACGCGATATTTTATATTTTCCGGTGAAACATATAAGTGTTCGTGCATTATTCTCGTCTGATAAGTACCTACTTGAACATAGATAAAAATATCGTGTTAAGGGGAACAGAACCTTAGATATCAATTCTAAATCATTATATTCAGTTTTAATAACATCGAAAGGTATTTTTTTATTACCGATAGACCTCTTTGAACTTAGCAGATAAAAGCCATTTATTTTTTTTCTAATAACCAATAATTATCGCTTGGGGCATCTTTTAAAATAATTTTGTTACTGTAGAGATATTAATTTGGTATAAAAATTCGCCTATCTATTCTTGGGATTATCTTCCTCAAGCAGAATGATAAAGAAGATTTATTATATCGCTATTACGTAAACATGGAGAAAATATTATCTCTTTTGCGCGCGCAAAATTGATAAGACACACTTCCGGCTGCAATCTTACATATTTTTTTAATGATTTAGCGCCAGGCATATAAAATGAGGATTTAGGAATCAGTTAAAGTAATGAAAAGATCATACAACTGTATCAAATTAAAAGCCGTGCAATTATTTGGTACTAAATCTATCACAGAAATAAGGTTTCGATCTTTGCCCGCTTCATAGATTTTTTTTAGGGTTCCCTAGTCAACAAAGAACCCTAGTTTCAAGCCGTGTCCGTCTGTCTGTCTGCCCGCGGTTTAGCTCGGAGACGCTTAGCCCTAAAAAGTTGAAATCTGGTATGGGTATTACATATTACACGCCGACAATGTGGTAAAATAAAATCTTGAAATACATTTTTTTTTTTTTTAGTGTGGCCCCTCTACGACACGTGTTAAGTGGAGATGTTTTATTTATAGTCTAGACTAGACAATAAACGATGTCATGGGACGGTCGTTTAAAAATATTGAGGGTTTGCTAAAACAATTTGTCCATCCAAGGATCCGTTTGCGAAATATTAAGCTTTAAATTGCTAATTTTTGTTAGCGTCAAGTGTCAAAAACAACAGCTGGCAGAGGCTAAACAGTTGTTTTTGGAGACGTGAAAAACTTTATAGTAATAGCATATACAACGAATTTAAAAGGAAAACTATTACCGCTGTCCGCTACTCAGGCTTAACGAGTTAATGAGTAACAGTCAACCAACTTATAAAATGAAACTGGGTTCGTAAGAAAATCTAATAATTCCATAGAAAATTACTTAAAACCAAGTGCATTTGTAACTTTGTAATGTAATAATAGTTAAGTACTTGCTTTTACTATTTTTCTGGCATGGTTTAGGAGACCGGTAACTACGGAATCCTACACTGCGTGGTCCGACACGCACTTAGCCGGTTTTTTTTTTTTATAGGAGTAATTAAAAGTCTCTAATGGCTGTCAGCTGTCATATCGAACGACCACAGACAAAAGACCCTTTGCACTGACATTTACAAATGGCGCCTCAAAACAAACCCGAGGGTGGCAAAACAGCCCAGTTTCCCTTTCTCAAGTCGTTCAACCGTAAAATATTTAATAATAACACCAAATTGGGTTACAATAGTTCCAAGAATGGCTTACAATAGCCGCGATTACGTTTCAAGGTCGCACCGTGTTCGGATTTAAAATTCGACGCCATGATGTAAGATTGTCGCAGAAGGTTTGATTTTGGAACTGTTGTATGTGGAATTGAACAACGCTGTTAGGTCTAGTTTTTGATTTTAGAAACTGCCTCGTACGTCTAATATTCGAACTGATGGCGCCCATTCACGGTAGGTTTTGCTATGAGTTTAACCACAGTCAAGGCTGTGATTGACGGATAACCTATCGTCTAATGCAGTGACTGATCGACGGTTGTATGAAATTGGTTGACGAAAATCTGGATACTTGATTAGTCACGACTTTGAAGTGAATGGGTCTGTTTTTAATGTTTATGGAATGGGTGTCCTTGTCCTTTTACGAATCCCGTATACATATATTAGTCAATAATAGGTATATCGTCGCCATATTTAAGATTATTTTAAGTTTACGGTAACGTCGATTGAAGACCATCTTCACCATCAATCATTCATCATTCTGCATGAGCGTGTAACGGACGCCTAATGGTCGAACTGCCTCGTAGGTCTAATGGTCGCAAACGCTACTGCTGACCATGAGTTCTGAGTTTGATTCTGGGGTCGGGCAGTATTATTGGCTATTTCTGTTTAATTTCTCAGTAGTAAACCAGTCTGGAGCTGTGCCGGCTCGCTCCCTATTACATTGAGATTAAGTTTTGACAGAAGAAGTGGAAAAACAAATAAAACTCGGAAGATCAAGTCGGTTTGTGTTTGGAGTGGGACATTCTACGCTAGCTCCAAATAAATTTTAACTGAACTAGCTAATGCCAACGGCTTCGCCCGCGAAAGTCGAAAATTATCTGAAGGGACAATGCTATCGGGATGAAAATTAGACAAGTGACATTCTGTTCACGGTACTATGGCGAAGGCGATTGTCAAAACGTCAAAAATGTATGGGACTGACAACCGCTTTTTGACAATTCCACAATTGCATTTCCTGGTAGAATGGCATTTAGCCTAGAGGGTCACTTTGTCCTATGGTCTTCTTTTATGAGAAATCACCAAATGACCCCTTCTGCTCTGGGCGGACTTTTACTGACTAAAACCCGTGTTCCTCCAAATTCCCTTTACGTTCAAGGGTCGCGGTGGCTCTTTCGAACAAATTTCGCAACCCTGGCAGTGTCCTATGGTCTAGTCGTGTTTTATTATAAGTTTCATCGAAATCCGTTATACGTGAACAGCCAAACAAACAGGTAGACAGAAGTACTTTCGCATTTATAATATCAGTAGAACGGATTTAAGAGCAGAAAAAAATTAACCATTCATTTGTACAGCTATCATTAAATTTCCCTTAAAAAGGAGTGGAACTCTCTGTCTGCGTCTGTGTTTCCGAACGCATACAACCCTAATATCTTCAAAATTAGAGTTAACAGGATTCTTCTGGGTAAGCTCCATCGTCGACTTTGTCTCTGTCATTTGTGACCTAGACTAGAGTCAAGAGCAAACTCATCTCAAATAAAAAATATAATTGAAGAAGTGGCAACAGGATAATGTTGATAGAGCATATTGGCATCAGATCGAGTTGATCTACTGTCATTTTTATGGCAAGTCCACTGTCGTTAGACAGCCGGTGTTTCAAAAATGGCGGACTCATACCATTAAACTCGTTTTTATGGTCTGTTTTTTTTATTATTTGTATGGCGGGAATAACTTGTAGACGAAATATTATTATCATGTAAAAAAAGAAAGAGATAAAAGATACATTTGTTATTTGCCTTTGCTAAGCATATTAGTATTCAATTTGCGGAGTCGAAGGATATTTTTGGGGGTGCTGTCATTAAAAAAACTTGTAAACGTCTGTTGGTGGCCACATGTGTTTGTGAATCGTTAAATAAAGCTCGCAGATGTTAGCTGCTAGTTTTGACAAATTTATAATTTCTTTCTTTGTTTTAAAGAAAGATAAGAAGAAGAAACACTTGACCTACTTAATCCAATAACTCGGTAACACTATACTTCTTGGCAAGTCTGGCAAGAAAAATAATAATTACTTAGTTAAATAACTAGAAACCGACAGATAATATGCCACAAGCAAGTAAACTCAATTAAACTCGACTTCACTAGAAACTTCAAAAACAGAACACCTTGTATTCTTTTTAATCCGTGCAAACAATGCAATTTTACGCCACTTAATGGCGGGAACTCCGTCTGACCATAGACAAAACATTGTTTTTTTTCATTTATAATCTGGGAATGAAGATGTTTGTAGTGTTGCAGATGTAAGCTGCTAGTTTTGACAAATTTATAATTTCTTTCTTTGTTTTAAAGAAAGATAAGAAGAAGAAACACTTGACCTACTTAATCCAATAACTCGGTAACACTATACTTCTTGGCAAGTCTGGCAAGAAAAATAATAATTACTTAGTTAAATAACTAGAAACCGACAGATAATATGCCACAAGCAAGTAAACTCCATTAAACTCGACTTCACTAGAAACTTCAAAAACAGAACACCTTGTATTCTTTTTAATCCGTGCAAACAATGCAATTTTACGCCACTTAATGGCGGGAACTCCGTCTGACCATAGACAAAACATTGTTTTTTTT
>NDFZ01005435.1:452218-520684 GCA_002192655.3 Mamestra configurata | reverse complement strand
CTCCACCGTATGCTCCACCGTGTCCTCCGGGCGATCCTCACAGTGCTGACACCCGGGCGTGTCCTCCCGCTTAATCCGAAACAGGTACCTCCCGAAACAGCCGTGTCCGGTTAGTACCTGCGTCAGGCGGAAGGTGAGGACGCCGTAGCGCCTCTCCAGCCACTCCTCAAAGAGGGGTCTTATCGCCGCAATTGTGGCGTGCCCAGCGCTGGGTTGCGACAGTCGCCGTTTCCATATCGCCATGGTATCCTGCCGGAGCTCCGTCCGCCGCGTAGCAATTTGCCGTGGCAGCGGAGTTTCGCCCCGGCGAAGCGCCTCCAAGCGCCACGCGTAAACGTGCGCGAGGGCTCTCGCCTCCAGATCCCATGGCGTTAATCCGGCAAGGAGGCTCGCCGCCTCGCCGGAGACCGTGCGATCATTTGAAGTACCTACTGATCTAATTTCGAATATTTAAACATAATAATAGAAAGTTACATTATGGCTGGTTCGTTTTATTACTTAATATTGCGAAAAAATGTACTCATTATAGACACGAGACATTTTTCAAAAACTGTATTCTAAAATTTAATTCTCTCATATTTCACGTTATAAATTAATTTATTTCGCACCAATACAGAAAATTACTTTTACAGACGTTGACTAAGACGAACGGCCTACGTGATTTGCTTGAATACAATCTAGAGCACCTACCTCAGCGGTTTAGCCAAATGAGTGCTATGCGTTATGTCGACAATGTTATCAAAAAGCTTTATCCGCATTTCTACGCTACAAGTACGTATTATGGGGAAAACCTTTTCGCGTAGGACGAGTCTTGATTGACAAGCAGGCATTTTGAAAATTATAGTGATGGGACAATAATCGAGAATATCTTTGTTGATATCGATAAATGTGAAATTGTTCTTTTAAATATTCGGTTTGGTAAGGTTTTTCTGTATATATATTTGTATGTATAATAATTCCGGTAGTTATTTATATTGTAAATTACAAACCAACATGTGACTAAATAAAAATGGTTACCTACAATAATTAAAATCACTTGTTTTGGTAAGATGTTGCTTTTTAACCAAACAAAAATGTAAAGACGGAATGGAAACGTTTGCCATGGACACAACAGGCTTAAACTTATAAAATAAACGATTTTGCAGTTTACAAACTCAGAATATTTTTTATTCAAATACCACGACATGACCACCCAAAATGTCTGTTCTGTGACATGTAAACTTTTTATTTATTTTTTTCCTTCTTTCTACATTTCCCGACCTAGAATCAAATTGAACTCGCGAACTGACTACAGACAGAAGCCATAGAATGTAGCTAATGGTCTTAAAATGGCGATCCGTACCTACTTATAGCGATGTTAAGCAAGAAACGCTGATGCATGCGTGCAATGTGCTGGCTGACCGAGATACTGTGCGATTTGCTTACTATAGTAGGCGCCAGATAAATGTGGAATAAAGTATGTAGTATGTGGAATGACCTTTCCCTAATAACTGTTCATAGGTACCTGAACAATTAAATATGAATCGTTTTTCATTATTAGACAATGTTAAGGATCACGAGAGATGATGATTCGGGACAGCTTTGTGTCATTAATTCCGTTTTTCAAATTAAAAATGTCAATAATTGTAGGTGGGTCAATGACCGTTATTCCACGATTATCTGGCGCCTACTATAGCAGAGGTATTCTGGGCGATTTTGAGGTGAATGTTATTAAACGATATAATTCGACATGTAATTCCTGTAAGGAGCGTTTGCATTCGCAGGGGCAAACTGTTAAGAACACGTCTATTTTGTTGTCGCTGAGATGTGTTTGCGATTTTATTTTGTGTGCCATCCGTCCGTCTGTCAGCGGGCCGTATCTCAAGAACTGTTATAGGAAGACAGTTGAAATTTTCACAAGAGTGTGTATTTCTATTAAATAAAAATTAAATTAACCATACAAGACACGTGTTTTTTTCGGTTTATGGTACAGAACTCTTCGTGTGACACTCGCACTTTTTTTAGTACGAAAATTGGACTTATGATTGCAGATTGTAGAGCAGAGGGCTTAGTGCGACTTTTAATACGTACTCTGTTTGTTACCTTTTCAGGCCTAAGTCGCTTAATAGATCTTTAAAAAGATATACTTTGGACCTGCAGAAGGACACAGAATACTTATATCAACAAACAACGAAGGCATGGCGCGGGCAGTAGCTAGTATACATAAAAATAATAGGTGTATCACTCTTGAATTTCACGTCTAACGCCAGGTTTTCGGTACGTAAGTAAGTACGTAACCAATTCACCAGGATTTTTTTTACGTCAAATTTTCCTCCGACAAGTCCTTGACGCCTTCAAATGTCCTCAAAGAGTCATTAGTCTGAGAATTCTAATTGTTTGTTCAACCTTTTGTTGGAAGATAAGTAATTAAAGATAAGAGAATTTTAAATTTAGACGCTGTATGCAGTTATATCGCAAGAAATCTTTAACTAAGTTTTTAAAACTCGTTCTGTGAACATAAACTTAGCTAGACCTACGAGTAAGTACTAAATAATTGCTACGATCAATATTTTGCCAATGCCAATTCATTTATGAAAATATTATGTATGTGCGGAAAAATCGACATCTTTATAGTAAAATTAGTGATAGACATAATTTTAATACTAGAAATAAAGACAAATTAGATCAACCATTTTTTAGATTAGCTAAAGTCCACACTTCTTTCATAGGGTATTGTGTTAAATGTTACAATAAGATACCTCCTGACATATTAGAACTAAATGAAGGAAAATTTAAAACTCATGTTAAAAGTACACTTTGTGAACAAGCATATTACAAATTAGAAGATTACATTCAGGATAAGAATGCTTGGAAACATGCTGGTCCTGCTCCATAGGACAATCAAGGGTGTAGACAAAATCCAACTGGTTGATCTATGTATTAACTTTATAGATATACTGTTCCTTTTTTTGTGTTTCTATTTTTCTGTTGACTCACACACTGTTTAATTAATGGTTCCAATGTTTGTAAATATGTGAGTACCATTTACCTAAATTTCTTTAGAAAATTAATAAGTTTACCTCTGCTGGTGATACTTTGTTCTTATAAGTAGCATAGGTACTCTGGGTGCATCGTCCTCACATAATATTAAATTAATTTTTGTATACCAAATTTTGTAAAATCATTATTTGAAAAGAGTAACTATGGAGTTCCTTGTCCGATCTTCTCCATAAGAATCTACCTTTCCGAATGGACAGTAGAGTCACTTTATTAATGTAATATCATTATTTTTACTGAACTGTAAACCATGACGTTCAAAAGTGCCGTTTAATGGCCTAATTGAAATAAACGTTTTGACTTTGACTTTGACTTTATAAAAACCCGGTTTTTATAAAGTGTTGCGGGTTCCGAACGAATCCGATTTTTGGAGATAAGGAGAGAATGGTCATTTTTTATCTAATTTCTTGAAAAACTTATTTTAAAATCATAATAATATATATTCTAAACCCTGACAATACGCCCTTTCATTTGATGCGTCGCACGCTTTTTTTGGGAATAATTTCATCGTGCATATAGCTAAGGACTGGAAAACCACCTCAGAGCTTCTTGTCCGTTCTTCTCCATACTTTTTGCGAATGGACAACTAGAGTAACTTATATTTTAATTTTAAACTGTAAATTTGACGTTCAAAAGTGCCTTTTAATGGTCTAGTTGAAATAAATGAATTGACTTTGACTTTGACTTTGACCCTTAAAGCCAAGAATTAGGTTACTTCTAGGCAAGCGTGCTCTACATCAGGGCTTTCCATCAGGTGTGATTGTCATAAAACGCGCTTTACTATCGTCGAGGAATTCCAGTTTAAGTTTTAATTTGTACGTATAATAATAAATAGGCAACTGAGGCCCATAGATAAAATACACAAAATTATCTTAAACAATTACAAATTTAAACATAAGAATATACCTTCAACTATTTATATTGCTATGGTATTATTGTTGTATTCTAGTTTTGTGACAATAAATAATCTTTTTCCTATCCAAAAATATAATTTCTTATTAATATGGTCATTTTGCTTTGAGCCAGGTGATCGGTGCATGCAAAGTTTTTAAAAGGGCACGTTAACAACGCCAGGTGACTGTAATAAACTTATCAAGGGTGTCGTAAAGGGGACGCGTCTTGGTGATAAATGTGAATTATATCAAAGGGGTTCGCATTATTATTGCTACAAGTTTCTTGAAATAATAATAGCATTTATTTGTTAAATGCTGTTTAATATCTTTGTGGCGTTAAGGAGAGACTGACAAAGTCGCTTTTATGGTAGAAAAGACAGGGATAACGAATTTTGCTTCTTTTGTTACTAGTCAAATCTTAATGTTTTAGTCATTACTAAAATAAATACTATCGCTACGGAATTATAGTTAAGGTTTAAATTTTAAATAATTTTATGTAGGTATGTAAATTCTGTTACAATAAATACTTTTTCTTTCTCTATTTTTTTTTTTATTAGAGATGGGTTTGCTCTTGACTCGTCTAGGTCATAGATGACAGAGACAAAGTCGACGATGGAGCGAGCTTACCCAGAAGAAGCCTGTTCACTTTAATCATGAACTTGGGAGTCACCAAATCCAAAACATTTAACAGGAAAGGCAATTAAATACCTCCTTAAATAAACTTACTTCAAGTTCAAGCCGGAATACATTTAGCAAAACATCAAACAGCCACTCACAGGCCGTGCCCGAAATAAATTGAGTGCAAACATCTTAATTCCCGCCTAAATTAGGAATAATTAAGAACATAAGCTTGCTATAAATAGTGCACTATAGTAGTGACGGGGAGCATGCTTGGTATATACTCTCAAATTTGTCATACTATCAAATATACTAATATAATAAAGCTGAAGAGTTTGTTTGTTTGTTTGAACGCGATAATCTCTGGAACTATCAGTCGGATTTGGAAAATTATTTGTATACGATAGCCACATTCCTGAGGAAAGCTGTAGGCTATCCGGGAACGGAAAATTCCTACGGGAAAGGGGGAAAACAGGATATGCGCGTACGAAAACGGGCAAAAGTTAGTTAGATATAGAAAAGAGCTAATATTTATTTTATTAACCTACCAGATTTGAGTTAACTTTTTAGAAATTGTCCATCTACCTAGACCATTTAATATTAAAGTCTGTTACTGTTACGCAAAAGCTTACACACGAATTTAGATGAAACCTAACAGTTATTTGGCTTATATGTACCGATATTAGAATAACTAAGACATAGGATACAATTTATAAAAGGGAAGTACTCGGACGGCACCTAGTTCTGTTCATAAACATTCACATAAGTAAAGACACAGCCTACTATGACGTGCTAATGCCATCCAATTCCGATTATGTCTTAGAGCGGAATCATGATCGTTTTAAGACTTCATAGTAGGGCCCCTGAAAGGATATAGATACCTAATCACACTAATTTCCCTCTACACTACCTACCTATATTTCTTAATTATGCCAAAGTGCCTTCTGTTACTCTGTTTATTACCTTTGAAAGTCACAGTGGTTTAATGGATTCGTAATAAACTTGACACTTGCGGAATTTGTTCGAAAGAGTCACCGCGGCCCTGGAACGCAAAGGGCTTTAGAAGGAACACGGATGGGTTTTAGTCAGTACGAGTCTGACACGCCCTTCCGCTCCACCCAGAGCGGAAGAAGTCATTTGATGATTTCCCATCCTTAAAAAAAAAAAAAAAATTAACTTGACACATAAGTATCAGGAGCATGATCTTAATTTATTTAATTTACTAAATTAGGACGTAGCATCCTTTTTATCCCAGTAGTATCTATGTTCCTTGATGCAAAGACTAGCTGCTAAGTAATCTTGCACACTAAATGACAAATTGTCTACGTGATACCATGTAAGCAATTTAACATTAGCACCTATATTTAGTACAAATACAAAGATAAGTGCGTGACGTCACCCAATGAGTTGGATACTGATGGATAACATATCTCTGTGAAGGTATTTCTTATCTGCAAGATAAAACGCTACTTAATTTGCTGCATGTGTTGAAATATTATGTAAGAAAGCCGTGAAATATAATTTAAAAAGGCTCCATGTAAAAACTAGATTGTTTTTAAAAAGTCCAAACGAAAACAATTTTTAACTACTAATTTAAGGATCTAATCAAAAAGTCGAATATTCAAAAACTACAAAACATTTCAAATTTTTATCGACATTTCGGATTACTGTACTCCCATCACTATGCCATTGCGAATTTATGTCAATTTTTCGATGTTCACCTGCGGTATTAAATACTTTAGTAAAAGTTTTTCAATTTTTAGCAGTCACTCCCAAATCTCTTTCAATCCTATAAGTTAAGCCAAAATTGTAAGTTTGCCTATACATTTCTTTAAATTATAGGTCGCCTATATAGCCTCACTGACACTTTTTTTTCTTTTCATTAAGTCTCGGACCACAAACAGCTGCGTACTACTTTTTAATTTTATTTCTCTATGGTCCACGTGCCTGGAGTGTTTTGTTTTGATAACCGACACTCTTGTAACTCGAGCAGTGCTTATAATGAGAGCTGCAACGATTAGGAGTCGTGTTGTACGTGATTATAAGTACAATAATTGTTTTATAGATTGACCTTGACGGCTCGGTTACTCGACTATTGGGTGGAGAGAAGCCCGCTACACGCTTTCGGCCGAATATGTAAGTATACGTATAAACCTAGTTGCCACCAAAAAAATACCGGATCGAACTCCACAGGAGGTGGCCTTAGCGTATGGTCGCTAATTTTATAAGTTTTAATAAGCCCTGGTTGGACGCTTTAGTTTTTATTAAAAGGCCATCACAGGCAAGCCCGGTAAAGCAGACGACAACTGCCTAGGTTGATATGCGAGATGACACTAATAAAAAAAGACCAGAAACAAATGTTTTGGGAATACTTCTGTGTACAGCTAAGGAGTGGAATTCCCTGCTGGAGTCTGTGTTTCCTGATAGCCACAACCTGGGAGTCGTTAAGTCAACAGTGGCTAGGTTACTTCTACGCAAGCGTGCTCCATCGTCGACCACATAGGTGGAACTCTGGTAAAACGCGATCCTTCAATAAAAAATGAAAAAAACCTACCCTTCTATGAACGTTATAAAATGTATGAAATGTAGACGCTTTAACGGCTAATCGGATTTGAAAGATATTTAGGACATGAACAGACCATGACCTGGAATTAGGTCATAGACTACTAAACTTTTGTCAAGGTTCTCTTGGGGTTAAAACACTTTTTACACGAGCAAAACGACTAACGAGCCAATTCTAACTTACAATATAAATGCGAAAGTGAGTTACTTTGATTTGTTTGAGACGCTGTCACGCCTAAATCGCCGAATCGATTTTGATGAACTTTGTTTCAGAGATAGACCCTGACGAAGGGTGCTTTTTTTGCGAAAAAAAAACTTGAACTCTAGTGAAGTCGCGGGCTTAAGCTAGTATAGGTAATACACCGTTAGTTTATTTTTCCTTCTATATCATACAGGGGGACATGACATAATAATGTGACAGGAAATTCCAAAAACTCGTTTCCAAAGGATTGGGACAAATGGTTATCCTGTTTCAAACAGCTAAATCTATTTTTGGACCGCCCTGAACTGACTAATGCCGGATCCCTGTTTCGCTGTCTGTTTATGGTTTAAAAAAGGACTCCCTTTTGTCTTTGCTAATATAATTTCTGATATTTTTTTTCCTTGACGCGTTTCTCAGCTGTTTTTTATAGATACAGACCATATGACAGAAAGGTCTGATGGGACTTTGGAGAAAAAAAAAAAGGTTCGCGAACTAAGGCGCGCTGGGAAAAAAAACCTGATTGCATTCTGATCGTGAGAAGAAGTCCGGATTTGTAATTTGTGTAGCAGTTTTTTAACTTGCTGTCCTTGAATAATATTACTTTGCTCAGGTACTATAACTTCTAGTAAAAATGCAAAAAAAAATTTTGTATGTTATGCTTTCACGTCAAAATCGCTGAACGGATTTTGATAAATTTTGGTACAAAGATGGGACCTACAGGTGATTAAAAGCTACTTTTTTTTGCGAAAATCAGTATTAACGCGAGCAAAGCGGCGGGCTAAAGCTAGTGGTGAATTTTTGTTTTTAATACCTGTAATGACTCAAGTTTTGCACTCTCTCTCTCTTTATAAATAATACACGATATGTAAATTATTAAAGATGGTAGTCCAACAACGGAACAACATCTGCCACAGTTGTATTACCGCACGTAATTTCCTAACATTGACCTTGAATTTAAAAGGCAACGACTTCTTTGTAAGTACAGACGCGCTAATTAGAACAAATTTCGAACAACCAACTGTCAAAATTAGTATTTTTTTTGCGTTTTAAATTTCGAATGTAGAGGTGCGGTCAGCGGTGCATTCATGTCGTTCTTTGTATTTTGACAATAGAGGCTGTTCAGTGAATACCTGTGCCTATCTTTTTAACATTGGATGAATAAACTAGCGATAAGATTAGGAAACTTGAGTCATTTTATTCAAGTCAGGACAGGATGACCTTATCATTCGACCTTTTGTCCAATTATTTCTTATTTTTTCGACGAAAATACGTTAAACGATGACGTCAGATGCATGTAATGTTTTTATTTAACCATATTCGGAATTCCGAAGTATGTTTCGCTGTGTAGAGGAAAAAATCTAGGTAGTTAACGAATACGTGGTTATTTCTGAAGATGATGTAATTAATTATGTATGTAGCTTTAATTATGTTATTCGATAGTCGTTCCTCAATGTTTCAAGTTTAAAATATTAAAATTTCGTAGAGTTTTATCAAAAAAAATTACATGTCTAACAACTTCGTTTCACTTTCTAAAACTTTTTACTTATCGATGAAATATTCAACGACACATCACTATCACGCATCAATCATAAAAAAAAGAAAAACGGCCAAAAGTATCCAAAAAAGAAATTAGCAGGTGCATTAATCCAATGTATGCGGTGAAAGCACTGCTAGCAAAAATGCGCGCCAACACGCACGTTTAACACTTTAAAAAACTGTTTATCAACACAATTTTTCACTTCAATAAAACAAATTCACTTTTTCTAAAAAAAAAAATAAGTACGCACACCGAAAATGTCAGTTGCGAAAATAAAATTAAAAAATCACTGCTTCCGTCACCTTGCACCAGAGATAAGATAGACGCGTAATGGCGTCCACGCGCGGCAAATGACAGCCGTTGACTGGTGTGTTTCCGCCAGACGTATGATAATCGCGTAAGTTTTTAGGGGTCCGTGTGCTAGGCGGTTTTGGTTGCTTTGTTATTTTGATTGAGTCTGTTTTGTTTCTGTTTTGTTTTTGTTTTAAAAACTTCTGTAGCAAACTGATGCTCTTAAACATCTTGGTTCTAATTCAAATTTGGCTCGTTTTGTGGTTTTATACTAAACTTGATTTAGTCAGCAGTTTCGCCCGCATAAAAATAAAAAATATGCCATGGGGTCGTCATACCGGGATAAAAAGCGTCCTATATCCCAGAGCATAGGCACAAGGTCTGCCCTTATGCCAAAATACGTCTAAACCAGTATATCTATATCAATGGCGTCATTGCGTCAATGATTTATCAAGCAAACAGAAAATATGATGGGTAAACCCATTATTATTAAATGTCTAGAAGGTAAAATCAAAGAAACGATTTATGTAATATCTTCCTACTGCCTGGAAAAATCATGGATGGCGAATTTTTTAACTATTCATGGGCACGCGTTGACCACAATCTCACCTGATGGTTTACCATCAGGTGAGATTGTGGTCAACGCGTGAAGCGTGAAGCGTGAAGCGTGCCCCATCGTCGACCACATCATCGTTTACGATGATGTGGTCGACGATGGGGCACGCTTGCCTAGAAGTAACCTATTCACTCTTGACTTAAAGACCCCCAGGTTGTAACTACCAGGAAACATAGACATACGACGTAAAACATTCTCTGCTTCTATAATATTGAGTTAGAACCGTCATAAAGATAACTATAAAATTGAGAGGCACTTCCACAATAATCTCTAGACATTGTTATTTATTTTCTTTTATTTTTTTTTTAAACAGGTTCCCGAATACCAGTTGTTTTATGTCATAGAGATACCAGTTTCGGTATTATTTTTGGTCAGATGTAACCGATATAATCGTATGAATTCATAGTATGAATAGACTAGCTGTTCATATATTTAATCTTGCTTTTGCCCGCGACTTCGTCCGCGTGGAATAGTTACTTGGGGCAGACATTTTTATTTTAAGATTATGAAGTTTAGTTAAGTTTCAGTCAATGCTATTGAACAGAGAAAGAATAGATAGATAAAGATAGTTTAACAAATGTTCGACGTGATTCTTTAATTTGGCATAACTTTTTAATTTATGAACCGATTGACTTAAGACAAACACTCAATGTTAAATAAAACCACATCTAAATCGGATAAGCCGTTTCTGAGATTAGCTTGCCCAAGCGCACAGAAAAATTCTAACAATCATTGTTTTGGGTGCTATTTGCGTTGATAAAGGTCCTAATTTTTTTTTTTCTTGTATACATATAGCGATGCGTTACATTTTTATTATATGTATAGATGTATAGATTGATATTCCAGGTTGAAAACTATAGTAGGCGCCAGATAAATGTGGAATAAAGTATATTGACCTTTCCCTAATAACTGTTCATAGGTACCTGAACAATTAAATATGAATCGTTTTTCATTATTAGACAATGTTAAGGATCACGAGAGATGATGATTCGGGACAGCTTTGTGTCATTAATTCCGTTTTTCAAATTAAAAATGTCAATAATTGTAGGTGGGTCAATGACCGTTATTCCACGATTATCTGGCGCCTACTATAGTATCTGTCCTTGGGCTATAGACAAACTTACACGTGTTTTACATTCATAAACTCACACGTTTTGTGTTTATTGTAATTGTCATTTTATTTTTTATCAATTTTTTTGACCCGACTGCCCAAAAGGAGGGTGAGAGTGAATTAAGTAAATTTAGTATTGTGTGCCGTGTGTGTCCGTAACATCACACACAGGCCATATCAGAATACCGCTGCGTTATTTTTTTTTAATATCTCAGCATCTGCTCAACGGAGTCTTTTGGCCTCGCACATGACATGTCATGTCTATTTATATTGAAAGTTTATTATTACTTTTTCCTCTTATTATCTTTCCTCTAACTTAGTCAGACGGTGTAGTAGGAATACTTCTAAATTTGTAAAAAAACCTACATATTAATCCAGATTATAGTTATTTTGAAAGTGAGATATTATTTTTTTCTATGATTGAATCACTGCATGGAAAAGGTAAATCCCGATGATTTCTCAGTGACATCATAAATTCGTAGTTTCCATGCGAATTTTTCCTGCCCAGTGCCTATTGCTCACAAATATAAAAAAACATTAATAAATATAGATATTTCATCTTATAACCTTTAAAAAGTGAATTTCTACCAGCGATAACGATTGCCAAGCAACTTGTGGGTTAAGCTTCAAGGTAAAGCAAGAGTTGCCGAGGTCGGTCAATGGATGGATGGCCATCCAACACGAAACGGGGTTTCCACCGTGCCTCAGAAAGACTGTACCTATTTGACAGTCGTTTTGGATAGTCAGAAGCCAAAATATCTTGTCAAAAACCATTGACCTTCTTCCTGCACTTTTAGCCCTTGACTGTACAGATAACCTAACGGCTGGTCTCAATTACGTACCTACCTTTAACCAACTGTCAAATTAGATACCAACAGTAGCTGAAACGTCATGTTTGACAGGTAAACATGACGTTTCAGCTACTGTGACTTACAATTTGACAGTTAATTAAAGGTTATTGAAACAGGCCGTAAATCTTCAAGTAACAGGATTCTATGTTCTTAACGGATACTTTGACTTTAAAAACACTGTCTACCTCAGACGTGCTTGCGTGCGACTTTCTTCACATCGTCGAACCCTCAGTGAAATTGTCCCACTTCACGCCGCTTCACATATCATTGTTCTCCGTTACACTTATTGCCTTTTTTGTATTCTAAGCCGGTCTGATCGCTTGTTATGGCTGGTTAGAAATTGCTGAGGTCATAAATATTTAGGTGTGTGACATTGTCATTTGAAAATCCGGCCCTTTTAACACAAGAGGCTCTAGCGAAAGCGATTGTCGAAATGCCATTTTTTTTTACTATATTGATAGGCATCCATTTGACCAATATCTCACCTTTTGGTAAGCGATGATGTGGTCGAAGATGGAGCACGCTTGCCTAGAAGTAACCTATTCACTCTTCACTTAAATACTCCTTGTAGGTTGTAGCTATCAGGAAACATAGATTCTGGAAGGGAATTCCACTCCTTAGCTGTACGCACAATGAATGTGTTACCAAAACATTTTGTGCGTGTGGATGGGATGTCCACTACCTATGTACCGGTGGCGCATCGCCGGAATTAAACTATGCAATTCCATCGCACACTCCCCAAAATGCAACCGATAGAAAACCCACAGGCTAGCAACTCGGCATCGATGCTCAAGACTTTGGAGCTCCGACTGGACAAGCCTATCATTGCCGATGATCCTCTTGGCTCGTTTCTCAATTGACTCAAGGACATCAAGCTGGTATCTGGAAGATCCGTCCCAAATAAATAAATGTATGATATTGGTCAAGTAACTCTGCAATCTTTGTAACCAGAGACTTGTTTTAATTAATGTTCGGTCCTGACATGGGCTGGTGTGATGCGCTTTTTTTAATTTATTTTTGTTATAATTGTAATTGATAAGTTTATTTTTATTTTTAAGTGTTTCTGTGCTTTCTGCCTTGTTTTCCAAACTATATCAGGAGTCTAATCGGATGCAGCTAAGTACCAGTATTTTACGTGAAGCGGCTGCCTACCAGACCTCCACAACCCATTGACTGGGTAATACGGTACTTCTTGGTACGACTGGTGGTAGATTCCTTGGCTTCTGACCACCATTACGACTGTCAAAGATGTTCAAAATGGCAGCCTTGGAAAGGGCGATATCTTTACTAATAATAAAGCTGAAGAGTTTGTTTGAACGCGCTAATCTCTGGAGCGACCAGTCGAATTTGGAAAAATATTTTTCTATATTAATGAGGAAGGCTATAAGGGAACGGAAAAAAACGGGATAGGCGAGTACGAAGTCGCGGGCAAAGCTAGTATATCTAAATAAAGGCGAAACAATCGTACACCCACAAGCGTCCACTGGAACCTTATAGGGAGTGAGTTCATCGCTGTAATAAAGGGACCTAATTTGCATCAATGTTACGCTTTCAACAGAATCATTAGTGCAGTCATCGTTAGCGTTACGTCAGGCTAGTCCTTGAGTGTAGTGTAGATAGGTAGTGTTTCAAGTAGGTACTTATAGCCAGTGCGAATAGCAAAATAGGTCTTTGGTGGACCTTACTGTGCGTGAAATACATTTCTACCGTTGATCAACTGCAGGCCCAGATCTAGGGGGGGGCAAACCGGGGCCCGTGCCCCGTGCGGCCAGTTTAAGGGGCGCCAAATTCAAATGTTTGAAAAAAAAAATATTCGATGTGGGGTGCTAAAATTTTATACTATTCTTACTTTGACCTTCGATATCTCCAGAACCAATATTTTCCCATGTATGGTCTGAAAAAATAATGCCAGTGATGGGTACAATGGATCTTCATTATCGTTAAGGTATTTTTACTCCCATAATAAAATTAATCATAAACGTGGAAGAGAGGGGCGCCACTGTCAAGTTTCTGCCCCGGTTCGGAAAAATCGAGATCCGGGGCTGATCAACTGTCAAAATATTACTGTCAGTACCTGAAACGTCATGTTTGAAAGGCGAACATGACGTTTCAACTACTGTTGGTAGCTAATTTGACAGTTATCGGGTTTAGCAGACACTTGTCTGCTAAACCCGATAGTTCTTCATTAGCTTGAATAAAAACGAGTGACTGCTAAATGCCAAGGTCTAGAGACTTATCAAAATATCTATTGATTTAAGCAAAACGTCGGTCTTATCTCCAGTTTTCTTGAGGTTATTACGACTACACTTTAAAAGCCATAAATACAAATTGTTTTAGACAAGACAGAGGTCAAATGTATTGAGGTAGAGTGGTGGATATACAGCAACCTGTAAATATATTCTGATACTAGTAGCCGCCCGCGGCTCCGCCCGCGTGATTGTCGAAAATTATCCCAAGGGAACATATTCCCGGGATAAAAAAGTATCCTATGTGTTATTCCAGGCTATAATCTACATCTGTGCCAAATTTCATCAAAATCCATTCAGTAATTTTTGCGTGAAAGAGTAACAAACATCCATCCATCCATCCATACTTACAAACTTTCGCGTTTATAATATTAGTAGGATAGGATTTCTGCTATAGAGCATTCGTACGTGTATGACCAATGAAACGCTGAGATGGTAACCCTTTTGGTAGTTGCTCAGCGCAATTTACCTTTTGAACGCCATTGTCACGTATACATTACAAACAAGCGCATGCCCTGTACGCCAAACGTCACAAACATGTGACATAAAGTACGGCGAATTTGTGGCTTGGCGTCGGGGGCACGCCAATGCGTTTCAAAAGGTTAAACTGTCTTGTTATTCCATTATGTAATTTTTCACTTATACTATGTGTTTGTTGCTGTTCAGTATCGTAGGTGGCGTTCTGAAGTTTCTGCCTATTTGTTTGTAGCATTGTATTGATTGTAACACAACCAACGCCTGCCAAGGTTGCGGAATTTGTTCGAAAGAGTCACCGCGGCCCTGGAACGCAAAGGGCTTTAGAAGGAACACGGATGGGTTTTAGTCAGTACGAGTCTGACACGCCCTTCCGCTCCACCCAGAGCGGAAGAAGTCATTTGATGATTTCCCATCCCTAAAAAAAAAAAAAACGTTTACACAAAATACGGTTAAAAACTCGTATTTTGTACTGGGTAATTTTTACGACTCCTCTGACCTTGGAGTTTGGAGTACAATCCCGTTTGTTGACGCTGTTAGAACCAGTTTACCAACTGTGCATATTTATGCAGACAGATTGAAAAGTCAGTCTTTTTGTGGAGACAAAAAAATACAACTGATTTCCAAAATAAAAACCACTACTAAGTGCATAGTAATTTTAATTTTGGAAGTCGGTGTCAAAAAAGAAACCACACCAGCAACACCGACTTCATTACATTTATTGTAAGTCCGAGTGCCACCAGTCTTGCCAAGGAGTACCGTGTTACCCAGTTAATGGGTTGTGGAGGTCTGGTAGGCAGCCGCTCCACGTAAAGTACTGGTATTCAGCTGAATCCAGCTCGACTGGAAGCCGACCCCATTATAGTTGAAAAAGGCTAGGCAGATGATGAGGCATTATAAATACAAGCTGTCTGTTTCATCTTGTCTTCAAGGGTGTATATGTCACCGGAAAATTGCAAACGCCGTAAGATTGTAAAATATCGCGTGATATTGTAAACTAATTTTTCTTGATAAGATACGGATTATATTTATTTATTTTATTGGTTCACCAACAATTGTTCACACTGGAAGCCGACCCCAATATAATTGGGAAAAGGCTAGGCAGATGATGAGTGTCGAAGGACAATTATTAGTTTTTACATTTCTCATTTATGATTTCGAAAAATAAAGTTATTTACTACAATTAAAGTTAGTAATTTTGTAGTGGTTTTTATTTGGAAGTCGTCGGTTGTATTTTTTTGTAAAAAAAAGTTTTTTTTTTTTTTTAAGTTTAGTTTACTGAGCACCGGGATGTCTTGTCGGTCACTGCTAAAGACTCCAATATTTTAGAGTCTAATATGTTATACCTTTGGGTGTTATCCGTCTTTCATGATCTCGTCAGGTTATTTACCTGTGAAAGAAAAAAAAGAACATGATTATTTATTTATTGAATACTTTTCACGCACCTGGTATACACAAATAAATGTATGGCTCAGCTAAGTGATGGCGCATTCATAATCGTGGCACGCCGTACCGGCTGGACGTGCCAACATTGAGTATTGAGAGTACTTACTGAATTCTAAGCCCTAAACTAGTGATCATAGTGAACACTGCATGCACGCAAACGTCAAAAACGAAAAGGGCCGGGAGCACACCTTCGGACGCGCTGCTCCTATAGCAGTGGAGGCCGACGCTCGCGGTGGCTTAAGCACAATTTTCTTGCAATAGGTGTTAAAGTAGAGAATGCTCCTCAGGGATATAGGTGTCTTTGCATTGGGCTAGCTTAAATCTGTAACTGCATCCAGGATTCTTGTATTAACTCCCTCGCTTCACTCGTGAGTTAAACTCTAAACTACCTCACTGCGCTCTTGAGTTAATGCCTCCTTCATTACGTTCTGGATTCAAAATGACGCCCGTGACATAAGACACTGCTTTATTCCCTCGGTGTATAATCTACTATAACGTACACACAGAGGTGGATTGAATTTGCCAGCGCACTTTCTCGCAATATAAGCACAAACATTCAAAAATAGAATATGTAGAATAGAATAGAATACTCTTTATTATGTAGCCAGCACATCAAGTTACCCGTAACTGACAATTTTTCCCGATCAACCTTGATCCTAACGCTTAAGCGATAAAGTTGAAAATAAATTATTAAATAAATTTGACAGCTTGTACCTTGATGTGTGAACACTATGTAAGTTGGTGGGTGACCCCCGCACTCAAAATTTATTCATATGTGTACGAAATTTCAACAGAATCGGTCCAGTAGATTCGGAGAAACATGGCTGTGACAGACGGACAGACGGACACCCGAGTGATCCTATAAGGGTTTCGTTGTTCGGAACCCTAAAATTTCTATCACAACGACGTAGAAGTTTATCGAAGTCGGTATCGTGTGGACGGTCCATTATATAGGAGCTATGATTTAAGAACCTTCTAGAGAATTTGATAAACAGTTAGATTATATTCTAACGATGATCGCAGATTGCTTTTAGCGATACGGCCGCCCGTTGTGTCACCCAATGTATTGTATATTGTAACTTATATGGTGTAGGTACATCATCAAGACTACTCTATTGTATTTATGTTTTTGGTGGGATTCGTGTGTTTTCCAACAGTACTTTCTGTAGGAGTACAACTCGTTACAGACAAAGATACCACAGGCATGCAAACTTGATCAATTATACAGCGACTTCGTACGCGCATATTCCGTTCTCGTATAGCCTATAGACTTCCTTGTGAATGTGGCTATTACATACAAAAATAATATTCCAAATCCGATCCAATTTATTGAAAAAATTTCCAAATTTATTGAAAATTTTTCAAAATTTTTCAATAAATTGGTTGTTCCAGAGATTAGCGCGTTCAAACAAACAAACTCTTCAGCTTTATTATATTAGTATAGATTTATCCTGTTGTAGTTGGTACCGTGATATTCACATAAACCTAGTAGTGTGTATTAATTAATTATTTATAACAAGCTGTGCCCGTGGCTTCTCTCCTGTCAACCTACCCTGCTCTACCTTGTTTTTTTTTTTGATCTCGTGGGGAAATCCTCATGGATGTCCTCCGCACTGGGGCGGGCGGAAGGGTCTGTCAGACTCTGACTAAAACCACCCCGGTGTTCCATCTCCCACTTACGCCGGGGATCGCGGGAACGTATGCGACTTCCGTAATCCCCGGCTGGTGCCGGCCCGCCTCTGCGGGTCCCTGCTCTACCTACCCTAGCTACCTACCCTACCTACCTACCTAATTTTTTTAAACCTTCCCTGTTATCTGGCGAACAAAACAAAAAAAGAATTAGCCAAATCGGTCCAACCGTTCTCGAGTTTTGAGCTTAGCAACACGTTTGGCGATTCATTTATATAAATTACTAGTGGTCCGCCCCAGCTTCGCCCGGATGTATATTTTTTTTCCAAATTTTCTTTCATAAGAAGCTTCTCCTGACAATAATAAACACAACAAAAAAAGAATAAGCGAAATTGGTCCAGCCGTTCTCGAGTTATGCGCTTAGCAAGTTATAAATAATATAATATAATATATCTTGGGACAACTCACACACGGTCATCCGATCCCAAACTAGGCAGAGCCTGTGCTATGGCAACCAGACAACTGATAAACATACTTATATATTTCTAAATACATACATATTATAGACAAATTACACCCAGACACAGAACAAATGATCATGCTCATCACACAAAGATTTGTCCTGGGTGGGAATCGAACCCACGACCTCCGGTTTAGCAGTCAGGGTCACTAACCACTCGACCAACAGGCCAGTCTTCAAATGGTGTAACAAACCCGACTTTGTTTTATATATATAGATTTCTTAGAGTATATAATTAAATGGGGCTAAATAACAATGGGTGCTTCTTTCCTGGTACCTACTGATGCTGATGTCACACTGGCATTAAGGACAAAATTATAACAAAGGATGTAGATAGAACTAGACCATATAAGGAACATATAATTCCAAAACAGTAATCGCAGGCGTAGGTAACACAGCTGTGGTTGCGGAATTTGTTCGAAAGAGTCACCGCGGCCCTGGAACGCAGAGGGCTTTGGAAGGAACACGGTTTGGTTTTACTCAGTAAGAGTCTGACACGCCCTTCCGCTCCTTTGAAGAAGTCATTTGATGATTTCTCACCCTTAAGGTTAAGGTAACACAGCTGTAGTTGCGGAATTTATTCGAAAGAGTCACCGCGGCGCTGGAACGCAGAGGGCTTTGGAAGGAACACGGATTGGTTTTAGTCAGTAAGAGTCTGACACGCCCTTCCGCTCCTTTGAAGAAGTCATTTGATGATTTCTCACCCTTAAGGTTAAGGTAACACAGCTGTAGTTGCGGAATTTATTCGAAAGAGTCATCGCGGCACTGGAACGCAAAGGGATTTAGAAGGAACACGGATGGGTTTTAGTCAGTAAGCGTCTGAAACGCTCTTCCGCTCCACCCAGAGCGGAAGAAGTCATTTGATGATTTCCCATCCTTAAAAAAAAAAAAAAGTTGATACGGACTAGAATACGCCCGCAACTAAGCCCGAAACTACGGACTTCGGGCTTAGAGAGTAGCCTCCATGGAACGGAAAGGGCATTTGGGGGAACACGGGTAGGTTTAAGTCAGTAAGAGTCTGATATTCCCTTCCGCTTCTTTGATGATTTCCCACCCAAAAATAAGAACTCTTCACACCTACTGTAAGATAATTAAAAGCAAGCTAAATGGTGACTAGCTGCCTGAGCGGCAATCAACCCTCGCTGCTAGGTGCAGGTCGCACAGTTGATCGCCCGGAGGACACGGTGGAGCATACGGTGGAGGTCTGTCCTGCTTGGGCTGAGCACCTCCTTCTGCGAAGCTGTCATGCTAGCGACGGAGGAGGCGGGCCGCGCGAGGGAGAGACAAGGCCTTCGCCCCAACCGCCGCTACAGGAGAAGACGCCCCGGGCGTC
Source organism: Mamestra configurata (assembly GCA_002192655.3). Classification (NCBI taxonomy): domain Eukaryota; kingdom Metazoa; phylum Arthropoda; class Insecta; order Lepidoptera; family Noctuidae; genus Mamestra; species Mamestra configurata. The sequence continues at coordinate 501,319 of NDFZ01005435.1, read as the reverse complement.
GGGATTCGCAGGGCAATCCCCGGCCACCGTAGGTGCGGACCTGCGGACGGCGAGCGTTGGGTGGCTCGCTGTCCGATCACCACCAGGCCCGGGTCGATGGTCGCACGGTTATCATTCGAGTGTTTAGTTGAGGTTCTAGCACATATGTAGTTTATAATTATAACCTGTATAATTTAGAATTTTATATATCCCTAGAATACATTCCCTTGGGATAGTTTCCGACTTTAAACGCAGGCGAAGCCGCTGGCATTGCAAAAGCCAGTAACTAGACAAACAGTGACTTAGAATACAAGTGTAAGACAATCAAGTAGTTATTTAACAATGATAAAATAAATAAAGTAATAATTCTAATAGGCGATAACCCATTATTAATCCGTTTATAATCCTTGATAAAGAAGTTTTTATTTAGATATATAAAATATTAAAGTTTACTATCGTTCATTTCTGGGTAAATGGTGTAACTCCTGAATAACAGCAAGATAATAAATATTAATCGATTATAATTATTACGCTGTCAGGCATTATAAATACAGGAGGAGCTCGTGGCTAAATAATAACAGCCGCACGGGTCGATCTTCAAGGTTAGCAACGCTTGCCGAGGTTGGTCTGTGGATGGGGGACCATCTTAACGTACCGACACTCCTTCGTGCCTCGGAATGAACGTTAAGCCGTTGGTCCCGGCTGTCATTTGTAGATCTTTGGCAGTCGTTACGGATAGTCAGAAGCCAGAAAATCTGACACCGGTCTTGCCAAGAAGTACCGTGTTCCACAGTTAAAGGGTTGTGGAGGTCTGGTAGGCAGCCGCTCCACGTAAAGTATTGGTATTCAGCTGAATCCAGCTCGACTGGAAGCCGACCCAATATAGTTGATAAAAGGCTAGGCAGATGATGAGGCATTATAAATACTTGCAGGCTGTCTGTTTCATCTTGTCTTCAAGGGTGTATATGTCACCGGAAAATTGCAAACGCCGTAAGATTGTAAAATATCGCGTGATCAATATCACGCGATATTTTACAATCTTACGGCGTTTATAAACTATTTTTTCTTGATAAGATACGGATTATATTTATTTATTTTATTGGTTCACCAACAATTGTTCACACTGGTTTTATGTTAAAAATATTATGCACTAAATTAATATATATCAGTGCAACAATCACTTATAGGTAAACACCGCATGCATAAGGAAGTTGTACAAAAAAAATACTTTAAATTAAAGTACTAATCTAGTTTTAAGTTAAGTATGAAGATATTTAGATTAATTATTAAAATAAGGATGGCTTGACAAACTAATCATTACATGTATTCTATTCTATTAGTATGAACAAATTTCCTTCCACGCGAGTTAATGAAAGGCCATCAAGAGAGATTTTTATGAAAATAGGCTTTCGATTTACCCAAACTGTCAAAGTGGATATCAATTTCATCACTACAGCTATTAATGACCTTGCAGAACCTCGCGAATGGAGAATTTGCGCCTAAAACCGTTCTTCTCCGCGGTGGGCAGAGAGATGTTATTTGACTACGAGGAATTCTTGAGGGGGCACGGAAATTAAAAAGTTGCAATATTTCGGACAGTCAATTTTATATAATTGAAACTATTGAATTTGGTTGGGATTTATTGTATACTAGCTGCGTCCCGCTGTTTATCAGATACTCCGCGTGAATGTCGAAAATTATCCCAAGGGAACATGCTCCCGGGATAAAAACTATCCTATGTCAACTCCCGGGAATCAAACAATCTCTATTCCAAATTTCATCTAAATCGGTCCAGCCGTTGCCGCGTGAAGAAGTAACAAACATACATACACACAAACTCACAAACTTTCGCCTTTATAATATTAGTGTGATATATAATTGTGATGATCATATTTTGTGTGACAAAAGGATTTTTTTTTTAATATATCGAGAAATCATAATCTAATAAAGATTTATTACAATCTTACGGAGTGTACAATTTTTCGGTGAAATGATCGATACCACACTGTCATGAGCATTTTTTTTTTCGTTCCNGTCTTTTATAATGCGCACAGCAAAGGAGTGGAACTCTCTGCCTGCGTCTGTGTTTCCGAACGCAGTGATTGATGTATTTGTTCGATTGACTACCTACAGGCTTCTTCTGGGTAAGCTCGCTCCATCGTCGACTTTGTCTCTGTCATCTATGACCTAGACTAGAGTCAAGAGCAGACACATCTCAAATAAAAAAATGAAAATAAAAAGAAATGTTTAGGTATAAAAAAGTGATTTAATTATTAATTGTGACGACCCATCGCAGTTGAGTTTTGCTCATAGAATAAATAGTAAATATCCGTCCGAACGTTTGTATAGACGCGTTCAACATAAAAGCACATGCCTCGCGTACACGACAACTCCCGAAGATTTCCGATCGCGCGGCGAGGTTGCGTTGGGAGCTCGCACAGGGAGGCAGCGTTGCTGGCGACGGCTGCGGTCTCACAGGTGGTGAGCCGCATACGGCGCCTCGGCCTGGAGGTGGCCCTCGACATTTAACAACGCTGCTTCCCAATCTGGGGGATCCCGAGCACCGCCTGTAGGCGTAGGTTGTACGTGGGGATCGTGCGATCGATGGCCCTGTATGGGGCCCCGATCTGGGCGGCTGACCTAACGGCCAGCACCATCACAGTTCTGCGGAAGCCGTAGAGGGTGATGGCCGTCAGTCATCAGGGGATATCGCACGATCTCCTACGAGGCGGCTTGCGCACTGGCCGGATCTCCGCCGTGGAACCTGGAGGCGAAAGTGCTCGCGTCACTGCACAGGTGGCGCGAGGACGCGCGGCCGCGCGGCGAGCGACTGACGCAGCGAGACTTGGAGTTGCGTCGGTCGCAGCTGCGCCAGGTCCTGGTGGCGGAATGGGAGAGGGAGATCACGACCGCTCTCCCGGCCCGCAGCAGGCGCATCGGGCGTCGGAGGAGGGCATACGGCTGCCCTCTTCCGGCCCCCCTAACTGGGTCCAGGGGCGGCGGACTTGGGGATGTCCGTCGCCCCCCATTCATCCGGACCCGAGGTGGCGGCGCGTGGTGTTTACGTGCGCCCCTCTTTGACGTAGCGAGGGGAGTCAAACAGCCGGCACCAGCCGGGGATTGCGGAAGTCGCATACGTTCCCGCGATCCCCAGCGTAGGTGGGAGATGGAACACCGGGGTGGTTTTAGTCACTAAGAGTCTGACAGACCCCTCCCCGCCCGAGGGTAGAGGATTTCCCCCGAAATAAAAAAAAAAATAGTCTAGGCGGGCCCAATATGTGGCGTCAGAAAAACTAACAGTCCGCCCTGTCCTTTTCAGAAGTGTTGGTCATGTTTAAGGGTGATGTTGGGTAGCTGATATACATTAAAGTAAAAATAAAAAACAAAACAAATGACAAACAATGTATCGTTATCGTTGTATTTAGAAAAAAATCGACCACAAAGAACGACTAAAAATTTGCGAAGATATAACTTTACAAGCGGTCTGGTGCATTTGGTGACATCGAATCTGTGATTGAACTAAAGTAAATGCCACCAACGGTTACAAACTTCTTGAAAAGTAATTTCTTAGGTACGCAATTTTGAAAACAGTATTTTTTTTTGTTTTTGCAATGGTTTTGACAAAAAAAAAAAACAACGGGTTGCACTCCGGGAGTGCCGGCAGAAGTGAAAACTTGGACATTAACGTTGTGCATTTTTGATATTTTGGAATGGTTAGGGAATAATTCGCACGAATTGCATTTGCATGCATTGATGCATGCATTTTCGCCGCGCGGTAGAAAGAGAGCAGGATATTACTTCCTCTCCTCCGCCGCGCGGTCTACTCTCCTTCCGTCTTACGAATTTTCGATCAGGTCACGTGTCTCAGGACACGTGACCTGATCGAAAATTAAGCGCGAGTTTAACATTTTTTAACGCCGCTAAAGAAGTTTTCACTTCAAAAACATCCAGCCTTTAACCTTTTGCAAATAACAAAACAATCAGAGTCTCCGTCTTTCCAACTAAAACAAAACAAAATTATACGGAACCATGCCCTCGCGGACACATGTGCATTCAGAACAACACGTGCGCCGCAGCCGGTACTATGTTTAGACTGAAGCCAATATGGCGACGATTTTTTTCTTTTTTTGTTATTACAGCCGGAAGGACCTCCCCTGCGGAGATTTGTGTAACTGGCAACATGGTTAACTAAGATGATACGATTTTTGTGTTGATTTTTATTGGTGATTTCTCGTCGTTTGGGCACAGAACATGAGTTTAAGTACTATGCATCAAGTTAGGGAATAGACAACAAGCATAGACAACCAAATCTTTTTTAGAATGGGAAATCATCAAATGGCTCCTTCCGCTCTGTTCGGAGCTGAAGGGCGTGTCAGACTCTTACTGACTAAAACCCATCCGTCTTCCTCCTAATGCCCTTTGCGTTCCAGGGCCGCGGGGGACTCTTTCGAAAAATTCCGCAAGACAACCGAGCCTAACTAAACTTTTGACAGTAGGTAACCCATACTAATATTACGAGTAGGTAGGTATATATGCGAACGTAACTCACAAACAATCTGCGTCTGCGATCGTTACATCTTCATGGCTGAAAATATTTAGATGAAACTTGGTGTAAGGGTAGCCATATCCTGGAATAGGACACAGGACCTTTTATCTCGGGGACATTCACGTGCGCTAAGCCGCTGGCAGAAAATAAATATGATTAATCACTTAAAATCACTAACTAACACACATATTTATTCCTTTTTAAAGCCAGGTCATAGAGAACTTGTATAACTCGACCTTCTTTGTATAATTCTTGGAATTCCAATCTCTATTAGGTTAAACAGGATGAAGTCGATTTGACGTAATCATTGCATAAAGAAGGAAGTTAGAAACTCATCGTTGTAACTTACTCTTAAGAAACTATTGGTTACTTGTTTATTACCGTTGAGGCTCAGAATGTCAACTTCCCAAAATGTCTCCTGGTACCAAAATGTCAACTTCCCAAAATGTCCCTTTCCCAAAATGCCGCTTTCCCAAAATGTCCCCCATTCTTAGAATTAAGCGTTATAACCCAACTAAAAAATAAAAAAACAAAATAATAATCAAATTTTTTATTTTGTTTGTTAATTTATCTCTATACATATTAAACTTAAGATATAATAGAAAAATCTTGCGATAGGGCGGGCAGTACGAAACAAAACGTAATATAGAGTGTAGAGACAAAAAAAAAATTATTCTCGGAAGGCGTGTTTTAGAAACAAAGAAAGAAAATTCAATTTATTGGCACAAAAAAACACCTAACAAATAGAGAATATCAAAAATTAAGTGCATATAACAATATTGTGCCAAGAGGGCCACAGTTCAGCATAATGTCAGATGGTAACAGTAGTTATTACCACCTAACGCTGATTTTCAGCTGCAGCCCACGGGTACCATACGCTTGGTTGTTTCTTCGTATACATACACCGTACACACCATACGACGACTTCCGAAATTAAAGTAATTTTATTTTTTTGGAGTTCTTTTTATTGGAAGTCGGTTTTTTTATGTAAAAAGTATTTTGTTTTTATTTCTCAGTTTTTAGTGGTACCCCACACTTAACAACACGACTGGAAAATCACAGGAAAGCAAAAACAACACCACTGGAAAGTCACAGGAAATCAAAATACGCAATTTCGTTTACTTGAAGGTAAAGGTTGCCTGCTTGTCGGTCTTCTACAGATTGTACTTCGGGGAGAGTGTCCAGGAACTCCACGATCTCATCCCACCGGCCCCCTTCTACCATCGGACATCTAGACGCACTGCAAGTTCCCATCCCTACCTTGTTGCTATTCCACCAATTCGCACTAAACGTTTCCAAACGTCTTTTATAATGCGAACAGCAAAGGAGTGGAACTCTCTGCCTGCGTCTGTGTTTCCGAACGCATACGACCCTAATCTCTTCAAAATTAGAGTGAACAGGCTTCTTCTGGGTAAGCTCGCTCCATCGTCGACTTTGTCTCTGTCATCTATGACCTAGACTAGAGTCAAGAGCAAACCCATATTAAATAAAAAAAAATAAAAAAAAACTTGGATGACATATTGTTTTCAGCTATTTTGATTTAAAAACCAAACTACTGAACCGATTTTGTTGAAATTTGTATGGGACCAATCGGAAAGTATATCCTTTCACTTAAAAAAAAAATCAAATCGGTTCGTAAATGACGGAGTTATGACTTTATGAGGTCACAAACATTTAAAAAAAACAGCCTTCTTTTTTTGAAATCGGTTAAAAAGTGATTCAATTGGCTTGGGTTGGGGGCTTGAGTTGGGTCAAAACAGCCAGTCACCAGTGTGGAGTGGAGCCCCTTCGCAGAATATACCCCACCTAGTTTCTTGCTCTTTACGTGTATGTCAATCGACAAGAAAAGAAGAAAATTTTAGTTGGATAAGTAGGACTTGATTGCTACTGTTTTTACCGCGTAGGCCAATTCGAGCGCTTCGCGCTTTCGATATCTATGGCAAGGATGCGCGCCTTTTTTTTTTTTTTTTTTATAATTGAGTTCATTGACCGCGCGGTGAATTGCTAGCGAATTTTGAAATTGAGATCGAGCATTACATTAATTAACCTTTTGTAAAAAACTTTTTACAAAAAAATACAACCGACTTTCTAAAACATACACTACAAAGTACCTATAGGTAATATAACTATAATTTCAGGCTTCCACAACCCATTAACTGGGTAACACGGTACTCCTTGGCGAGACGAGTCAGATTTTTTGGCTTCTGACACGTACGATTTTATAAAACAAGCCGGGCTTAACAGCTTATATGGTAGAATCGCCCCTGCGCGTTAGGTATCAACAATCACTGGACGTCAGTATTACTAATAGTTATTCAACTAATCGGTATTCGAGTTAACCTCAATACTGATAGCGATACTAAATCGTTCTGCGGTTATACAGATTAACGTAATCTTTACTAATGATACTTTAAACTAGGATCAAACGGTTTCCAATTAAGTATGTATGAGGTTGGAATGTGGATAATCTATGAGTCATCAGCATCAACATCATGTCAAAATATTTATTTTTTGTCATTTACTTACCGACTAAAAGTCGTTAATGAGACTGTTATAATCTGTATATTTTTGGGTTTTTCCAGTCATATTAGTAAACATTATCAAAACGAATCTGTATATTTCTGGGATTTTTCACAATTATATTAGTTAACATTAAGTACCTATCAAAACTTTTTCGGTATTATTATTATTTTTCATAACAAACTATTAAAAGTCGTTAATATCACGATTATAATTAGTAATTTTAGGATTTCCACGCAGCTGTATCAATAGATTTTTCCAGTCATATTAATTAAACTTATCAAAATTCTATTTCCGAGATTAATATAAACAGCATAAATCATCTCGAATAATAATGGCTTTATTAAAGTTTCGTATTAATGGTATTTTAATGACAAAAGTAATTATTCAATCAGTGAACTCGGACTACCGCAATCCTTTAACGAGAATAGGCCCAATGTTTGTGAGTAATTATGAAGATCTGTCTAATTCCAAGAACGTGATTTGGGGTCTGTCACGACCGCCTTGCGGATCTTTCGACATCAATATATTTTATATGTCACCGGAAAATTGCAGACTACGTTAGTAAAAAAAAATAAAAAAGCCATCCAAATTCAATAGTTTCCAATGTATCCATCCGTGTCTTATTAAGAAAAAATAGTTTACAATTTCACGCGATATTTTATAATCTTACGGCGTTTGCAATTTTCCGGTGTATGTCACCCGAAAGAAAGCCGAAATTTGGCATGTAGCTTCGATACACTCCGTATTCCTACGGGAACGGGAAAAAACCGCATACGCGCGTACGAAGTCGCGTTCAAAAGCCAGTTTAACAATATTATGCTCGTATGATTGACGAATCATACCATGTACTGTGAGATACGTGTATGACTGCCGTGTAGTTGTATTTCTTATTTACCTTAAGTTAAAAACTTGACAGATATAATATACTTTATTATTATTATACCTACTCCAAACATAGTTATACAAACTTAATTATATTGGTGCAATGGCGGTTATACCGGTGACAGCGCTATTCACCAGACAACCAAATGGATGAACTGAAAGAATGGAGTTTTCTTATAATAGAACTTTGATTTTTGCAGATAAATACAGACTTCTTAAATGACATATTATACATGATGTACAACATAAGCTTATAATATAAGAAAATCACGGTAAAGAACTTATTGGCAACCTAAAAATTCGTCCATGTCGTAATCAAAGGGAAAAGTGTCCAAAACAATAGTAACATTGCCACGTTGAATGCCAATTTAATACCTTTAAACGAGCAATTCTTGTTTATATGTATTTATATAATAATCTGATTTTCGGAAACGGCTCCAACGATTTTCATGAAATTTATGCAGGGGGTTTCGGGGGCGATAAATCAATCTAGCTAGGTATCATTTTTAGAAAACGTTCACCAAAAAAAAAACCGGTCATCCAGGTACTAGATAGTAAATTGCCGATGGCAAAATAAAGTATTACTTAATATTATAAAAATAATAGTTCTGCAATCGTTCCGTATAGTTTTGCAAGAATACAAAGGAAAGCATAGGTTCTATTTCTAGACCAACTTGTCATGCCAGGGTTGCGGAATTTATTCGAAAGAGTCACCGCGGCCTTAAACGCAAAGGGCTTTAGAAGGAACGCGGATGGGTTTTAGTCAGTAGGAGTCTGACACGCCCTTCCGCTCCACCCAGAGCGGAAGAAGTCATTTGATGATGTCCCATCCTAACAAAAAAAAGACTAACTTGTCAACCTTTTACATTCAACGGGGAACGCAATTTACCTAACAAAAGAACGTGTAAAATTGCTAAATCATTGTAGAAAGGGGTAATCGGTGTACTACAATACCCAAGCTATTACGATACCCAAGAAATGACGCAGCTCCTTCCAACTATAATAATAATATAATATAATATGTTGGGACAACTCACACACGGTCATCCGATCCCAAACTAGGCAGAGCCTATAAAATATAAATGCAAAGAACTGCTCAAGAGTGCTGAAGAGACATTTTCTATACTGTAAGACGATCTAGAAAGTGACTCTTGAAGCAACGACTTATATATATGTCACCGGAAAATAGCAAACTTCGTAAGATTATAAAATAAATTGAGAGATTGTAAACTGTCGATAAATTGTCAACTGAACATTTGGAATATATTTTTACGCATCAAAATTTGATGGTCTATAATATCTCCGTGTCGGTTCGAGAAATCGGGACTGACATAAACTGGCGACCAATCAGCACTCTGGTCTACAATTTATATGTTTTAGTGTGACAGTTAATATGGAAACTTGGCCCATTGATCTTTGTTGATGTGAGCTAATATCTGTCCAAATTAACTAACACACCAAAACGTTAAAGACTCCAAGCTTAGCTTTCAGAAAACACAAACTCGGGCAGAGAGTCTGTGAACTTTTGCCAACAGAACGGATAATCTTCATAAACTAGCCAAGTCATTGCAGTTATTATGTTACCCCAGAAATGACGACGCTAACGACTATCAATCTCATACAATAGTACGCCGGTATAAAATGATTGGTCGTTGAACTATTTCCTGTATGACTTCATATCGTACATAACACATAGATACACATGGATATTGTTTCCTTTATAGTTTATAGCGAACATGTTAGTCGTTACCGACTGTTGGTTTTATCTGCCAGTTATTTTTAACTGAGGAGACAAAATAGACTGCCCCAGTAGGGCAAATTTTTTCGAGAATGTGTTATGTTTGGATGCCTAGCTTTTTGGCACGCCTATAGCCTAAACAGTTGGATAGATTTTAACAAATGAGGTATCATTAGATTCGTCGTAAGTTCCGAAGTGCCATAGGCAATTTAAGACCTTAGAAAAAAAAACAAGATGGCGGTCGGGCGCCGTTTAACTGAAGTTGTATTTTTCGCGACATAGTCATGTGGGATATCAAAATATAGGGCTCTAGGAGGTGATAACTAAACTATACCTGACTGAAACGAATGAATTGTATCTTAAAACCGCCAAAAACGACGAGTTTCAGTCACTTTTCAAGCAGTCCGATTTCGGTCATGCAAGTGGTACCATAAAATCTGTAATAAAACTAAAATTATAAGAAAGTAAATTAATAAAGTAATGCACATTTTATAATCGTTTTCTAACACGGAAAACATAAAACAATGCATCCAAGTACAATCGTGGTTATTTAGAAAGCGATGAAATGATAACTTTGTGTTAAAAACTCTTTTGTGTTCCGTGATACCATAGAGCAGGATTGTTTCGGCTTGTTGCCAGGTTAAAAATGAATTCAATTTCGGGTAATTCCGTAACCGCTGATATTGTTATGGTGTGATTGTACTGTTGAATTGTAGCCCTTTTTATAGAACGCTTATTAACTGAATCAAATTGTTATTTTCATGAATTAGGTATCGTTTCATCGGAAATTTAATTAGAAAGTATTTTTAACCGATTTCAAAAAAGAAGGAGATTTTCAATTCGGATGTTAATATTTTTTTTGTATATTTGGGCATAAGTCCGTCATATATAGACGGATTTACAAAATTATTAAAGAGGTTTATTCCGAAATGGTCCCATTTAAATTTCGTAAAGATCTGATGAAAAACTTCGTTGGAATGTTTGGGATGTTGGGAACACATTAACTTTAATTTTGGAAGTCGGTGTCAAAAAACGATCCAGAAACAACGACTTCTAAAATGTGGTCCAAAGTGAATCCTAAAATTTTGACGATTGGCGTCCTTTCCAAAGTAAATGTTGATTTGAAAAATGAGTACGTATTTAAAAAAACAAAGACAATTTAACTATTTTAAATAAAGAATGACGCAGGCTCGCACAATCGCAACGCAAGGCGCCAAAATGGTTAATCGAATGCAAATGTCAGTAAGCGCTTGGCAGCCATACTTGACCTTAGGGTTGCCAGGCGTAATCACGAGATGTTTTAGCAACTTTTAAACTCCCCCCCCCCCTGATGATACCTGGTGAGGTTTTAGACTAAGCCTAGGTATAATATTATTTAATTCTGGACAAATAAGTACCTTATACATTAGAAATCGCGCGTTCAACGAAAAAAATAATACACGTGATTTTTTCCAAACTCTCTTTCTTCCCATTTTGTAAGGCGTAAATTATGATTATATAAGTATAACAGTAAAATTCCGCGTTTTCAGTCAAACCAGACGGTGCTGTCCGGCTGTTAAATTTTACCAGCCTCTTTATTTATACTGAAATGACGATTTATTATACAGGATCACTAAATCGGTTGATCTTCAAGGTTAAGCAACGATTGCCGATGTCGGTCCGTAGATGGGTATGAGCATGTTAACATACCGAGATTCCTCCGTGCCTCGAAAATCACGGTAAGCCAGTCCCGGCTGTCATTTATAGATCTTTGGCAGTCGTTACGGATTGTCGTAGTGTAGAAGCCAGTAAATCTGACTCCAGTCTTGCCAAGAACTACCGTGTTACCCAATTAATGGGTTGTAGAGGTCTGGTAGGCAGCCGCCCCACGTTAAATACTGGTATTCAGCTGAATCCGGTTTGACTGTAGGCGAATTTGTCGTTAAAGAAAGAAAGAAGTTGTTTGACTATATTTTACAGAAGAGTCCGGCTAAACTGGCGGGTCTGTTCAGCATGGCTTTTCACAACCATTTGATGGAGGTCGTGTAGGAAGAGTTCAAAAGAGTTACCGCGGCCCTGGAACGCAAAGGGCATTTGGAGGAACACGGGTGAGTTTTAGTCGGTGAGAGTCTGACACTCCCTCCCGTTCCGCTTCAAGTAGAAGTCATTCGATGATTTCCAATCCAAAATAAAAGAAGAATGTGTGCTTTATTAAATTGAAATTAAAAAAAAATCGTGATTCTAGGTCAACTGGAACTACCATATAGGTTTTCGACCCAAAACCTGTAGGGTACTTTCAGTTAAAAATCGGTGGTGACAGACGGACAAACGGACAAGAGAGTGATCTTATAAGGGTTCCTTTTTTACCTTTTGAGGTACGGAACCCTAAAAACATGTTTTACTTTGAATAGACTGGCTTCCGATAAGCGAGAGTGTAGCATTTTCCTTAAACGAACCTTATAAAACCACAGCCATCGTTTAGGGATTGCGGTTTTTCACTTTTAGTACCTGGCAACCCTACTTACACTGCAAGGCAACAGGTCCGCAGGTATTTTCTCAAGGCGTTATTATTACACACGATTGGAATGCTATTTAACTCACGACCGTTCCCGTAATACTTGCATACCGTGCGTTGAGCCGCCATTTTATTTTTTTATTAATGTTTTAATTGTTATGTTGGTACCGTCTCATTCGAATTTTATAAGTGTTGTGTTGTGCATGACAAAATAATGATTCTTTATCATTTCGTATATTATTTTTCCAACTTGTAAAATTAATAAATTTTGTTTTTGCTGGTTCTGGTATGCGTCATGTTTGAAGCAATATAATTATAATTATTCCGAACTCACTTATATATATTTAGAAATAAAGGAAATTGCATTTATTGGCACAATAAAAAAAAACACCTTCCAAAATAGAATATCAAAAATTTTAGGTATTTATAACAATATTGTGTTTTATTTATTTAAATGTTTGTATGTATTAATTAAATATCAATAGCTTTTTATTCACCATGTTGCACCTACCACCATTCTCTGCATCACCCAAAGGTTGACTGGTAGAGAATGTCTATGGCATTAAGTCCGCCTCTGTACATTTCTGTGCGTAAGGTGTTAATAAATAAATATATTTTGAACATTAATAAAAAAATAAATTTAAAAAAAAGTTTCACATTATTATGTAGGTATGGTTTCGTTTGTAAGTAATGAAATCAATCACAAATAAAGAAAATGAGGCTGTCTTCATTATCAAAGTTAGGTATGTATAAATCGAATAATCTTTAGTAAATTGCAAGTCACTCATAATTGCAAATTGTTAATTTATGACGCCGTTTGATTTTTCACTAATCTCGGTCAGCGTTTTTTAGAATTTAAATGTAAAATTTTAGAATCAAAAATTGTTTATTTGGGACTCGCACTCTTGTGCAAAGAAAACGGAAAACTAATTAAAAAGTAACAGAAAATGAGTTATTGCTTCACAAATTTAAATGTGAAGCTATCGTAAAATCTCCTAACTAAATAAACCCTAAAATATGGCGTCAAAAAATTCATCCGCATCGCTGTCGACTGGAAGTGTACCCAAAAGACTGGCGGCATTGCCACGTTGTATGGCAATGCTTATTCTTTGACCAAGGTAAAAGCCAGCCCTTGGGTCACGTGAAGTGTCAACTAAGCGCCTTGAGAGATCTTTAAAAGTAACAGTTTTAATTAATTAATAAAAATAAACCGAGACGTAACGCACCGGATCAACTCAGGATGGATGAAATGGCGACAGGTCACTGGAACAACTTGCAACCCACGGATGTCTCTCAAGTTAAAGGGCAAAATCTATAAGTCCGTGATAAGACCTGTCGTACTGTATGGAATGTTGGGCTGAGAAAAAGACGGATGAGAAAGAGAGGGAGGGCAAAGAAAAGATGGATGGATTGTGTTAGGAGTGATATGAAAGAAAAGGGAGTTAGTGAGTTTATTATTGTAATATCTATTGTATGTACCCTGTGTTCACGAAATAAATGAATTTGAAAATTTGAAATTTTTGTGATAGCGTGACGGCTGACAGGACAGAATGGAAGAAAAAAAACGTGTTGCGCCGACCCCAAGTAACATGGGATAAGGGCAGAAAGATGATGAGTATTACTTAATTCATTAATTAAAGCTAACAACCTAGGGTTCCGTATCGGTATAGGGTTCAATACCGCTTAGTAATAGGCTGGGTCCCCCATTACTAAGCCGTCTATCTGTCAGCGGGCTGTATCTCATGAACCGTAGTAATAGGTAGATAGTTGAAATTTTCACAGAGAGTGTATTTCTTTCGCCGCTATTATTGAAGTGATAACTTCTTATGAGAGGGTAAACCGCTTCGTAACGTAACGCGTTACGGCGCCAGTCTGTCTGCCTTCCGCTGCTATCCGTGTGAAGCCGGGGCACGTCGCTAGTAATTTATACGTCCACCCTTAACTAGTAGGAGACAGAACAGAGCTAATCGGTCGGACAGCTAGACAGATAATATTGTGAAGAGGATATCCTGGCTCCAGGTCACTGGCAGACAAGGTAGCCTTTGGAAGCGTCTGGCGAAAACTAAAAGGATTTGAAATAGGAATGTAAAAATATGTTTTGTTTTTTTTTTTGGGACTCCGGTACCAACGTTCTTTGAAGGCAGACGCCTAATATATTTTAAAGTTCAAATCTCCAATATAGTTTTATTTATAATAATATCAATAAGTAACACTAGCGGGAGCCGCTGGTGTTACAATATTATGCATTGTGTCCAACTATGCATAGATTTAAGGGGCTAAGGTTTGCATAACGAGTTCTAATTCTAGTCTTTGCCCTCCATACTTCTAAATAGCCTTTGTAGGTTATTTATAAGTATTAGGTATTTATTGTCTGGAAGTTCTGATCCGATTATTTTCTGTCTTTGGGGACTGCCGATAGAAGTGAAAACTAAGTAACTTGTATCGTCGAGTTAATAGATTATTATTTTTGAATTTGGAAAGCGTTCGGTGACGATGATGCGAGTTCCATGATTTTTGTTCACCCAAAAAGTACACATATATACACAGTATACATAATATAGCTCATGGAAAGCGTTCGGTGACGATGACGCGAGTTCCATGATTTTTGTTCACCCAAAAAGTGCTCAACGCGACTAAAGAAATTTCACTTTAAAAAAAATCTTATTATGGTGGTATACATAGCTTTTTCATTGCACAACTATCTTTGTACCTGTTGTCTATTCTGGCCACTCAATCAGATTTCATCTTTCTTTGTCAAGCTGCCAGACACGACTTCAGGCAAACACATAAGGAAAAACCAAGGACGATTATTACATATTTGAAATAATCTAGCGTGTAAAACAAAATAAATTACTTTGGCACAATTTACAGTACGATATCCTTAAGAGGCCGTGCATAAAATTCACTCGCTGCTGTTTAGGTTAATTCGTCGCAATTTTATGTTTGTGTGCACCGCTCATGCAGATACACGCACACGCGGGTGAAGTTCGAGCGTAGTGACCGCTTAAACAATTTTGATCCTTTAGAATATATTATTTAAAGTAACATAATTATGTAGTGTACGGCCTAGAAATAAAAGTCTGGAATGTGTGTGTTCTGTATATTTTTCACAATCAACAAAAACAGACATTCAACAAAACTATAAATAAAAATGATAATACAATGATATTTATTTTTGTAGATAATTTGTAAATAACACTTATACACGTTAAAAATAAATTGTTTAACTGCCATTCTTTTTTAAATTGACGAAGTATACCTAAACCAATATCGGATAAAGCCGAATAAAAGGTCATTGACATTGGTCATCTGCGTACATATCAAAATTATGCATTCATAATTCGACCTCTTTCGACCCATTATCTGCAACAAATTATAGATGTCAAAATATTTGGAAAACCAGATCTTGAATTCAAACCGAAATCAATGCAGTCGTTCGAATATGAAGATATTATCAACTTTTCCATTCATTCAATTAAATTATTCCAAAATATATGTAAATCCAAAAGCAAGTTGTAGGTATCTAAAATATGAAACTTTTAAAAATATCAACATCTTGTATATAGCCTATAAAGGTGCGTACAAATTATGTAGCAAAATATGTTATACAACATTGTTATGGAACTTAAAAAATGTGAACAATGTTACAAAATGTGAACGTGCTATATAACACAAGTTATATAACAATGATACATAGTTTGTACCACCCGGCAAAAATTTAGCTTCCTAATATGTTAGTTAAAGCATTTTCGGAATCAGATTAGTAGTTCCGCAGATTACCCTTACAAACATACAAACGTTACCTCTTCATAATATTAGGATTGAAGACGAAGTAAGTTTTACTATCTTAAAAACAAACAAAAAGTATATAAATCAAAATTAATACTTACTGGATCAAAATGTGGTAGTCGGCCTACAATCTGAGAATTATATTTACGTAAAACTCTCGAGCGCCTGCGAAGCAAAGTGATACGTGTTCACGCTGGGAGAGCCCGGTCGTTACTGAGGCAATCGGATTCGCGCGGTCGATAATATAGTTCACTTTGCTTATTATTTACGAAATGAATTTATTGATTTTTTATATAATAAAATTTAAATTCTATTAAAATGTTTACTTGAGATTAATGTGTAATTTCTAAAATTTCCAAAAAGTGTTTTTTTATTATGGAAAAAAATACTTATTTATCTAAACGTTTTCTCAAAAATTATGTTTTTCAACAATTTTTTCTGCTTTGTTTCGGATTGATTTCAATAATGTTTTCAATGCATGTAAGAGTAGACTATATAATGATGTTATAAATATTTTTTAATGTGCACAATCTTATGTAGTTTTGTTGTCCAACGCAGTCAAACACCACTCGCTCGTTACTTTTGCGGAAAAGGGGGTTGGAATATGGGTGATTGCCATGATATTATACATTATTTTAAAAAAATCATTCAAGTCATGTAAAAGAATAAGAACTCGTCTCTTACAATAACAAAAAAAAAGGTTCTAATTCTTCCTGCTTTTCCCACAAGTAGCGATCTAAATTGTTCGAAATGAGTTGATTTCGTGCACGGGGCCTTAAAAAATAGTTTATATTTAGTACCTACTTTTTTATATTAAGTTGAGATTATTATTCTGGGATTTTAGAGGAGGAAAATATTTCATGGTATGGAGGAATGAAGCAACAGAAAAAAAACGATTAGATAAATGTTTTTTTTTTCTAGTTTGTTTTATCGTATTATAGATTTATTAATTTTGTTAACTTCATTTATTCTATTTATTTATTGTTTTTTTTTTAATTTTATTTTTTTTATCTTGCGCAGACTCACACTCTAGCTCTTCAAATACTATGGAGGTAAGGTAACGATGAAGTCAAACATCCCAGGTACTAATATTCTAAACGCGATAGTTTGTAAGGATGCATGGATGTTTGTTACTCTTTCACGCAAAAACTACTTAATGAATTTTGATGAAATTTGGCACAGTGGTAGATTATAGTCTGGAATAACACATAGGATACTTTTTATCCCGGGAATATGTTCCCTTGGGATAATTTTCGACAATCACGCGGGCGGCAACTAGTCAGAGATAATGATGCAATTTTTCATCGTGACTAAATTACCGGATGCAATTCACCTGGACAAGTGCAATGACAAATTACTAGATTAAAAATAACGATGACTTACTTTACCTTGATATTCTGAGAAGGCTAAGTACTGATTTATTAGTAATATAATGTTTTATCTATAAATAAACGAGGAAAACATGGTCGGGAGTGGTTTATGTGACGAGCTGCGTTTGTAGGACACGATTATCTAGGGCAGGGATGGCGAACCTATGGCACGCGTGCTAGTCGTGGCACGCAGCAAAATAATTTGGGCACGCCTATGCAAGATAACTAGCATCTTGAATGATTAGCAACAACAGAAATCATACTGAACTTTAAATTTTATTCAGAGAAACGCAAAGCTGATAAGATAACATTAAGATTCCTTGATGAATTTATAGTTACAATAAAGGAGTGAAGTTAATAGCGTCTAGGGTTATTTTTTAAGTCAAGATATTTTGGCGGCACGTCATGGCTACATTTATTTTTTGTAATGAAAATGGCACTATCACCAAAAAAGGTTCGCCATCCCTGGCCTAGCCTTTTCCCAACTATATTGGGGTCGGCTTCCAGTCGAACCAAATTCAGCTGAATACCAGTATTTTACGTGGAGCGGCGGCCTACCAGACCTCCACAACCCATTAACTGCGTACTCAAAGTCAAAGTCAAAGCATTTATTTCAAATAAACCATTATCAGGTACTTTTGAATTGTCAAAGTCAGTCCGTCAAAAACATGAAGCTATTTGTACATTCGAAAGCGTAGATCTCTATGGAGAAGAATGTGCAAGAAACTCCACGGACACTCTTTTAAATCATTTTATGTTTACAAAAGTCCTGGTTACCTACATTAACCTTGTTGCTTCTATATATGAGAACAATGTAAAGAAAGAAAAAAAAACAATGTACCTATAGTATCAAATATTAAAATGAGGCAGTGGCAACTGAGCGATGACCAGTCTCCACTGACGGCGCCCGTTCACGAACATGACGCGTATTGGCTTTTCACCCCCTCAAAGGTTAAATTTTCAAAAATCCCTTGGTAGTGCTCACCTACATCATAAAAGGAAGCCTTGTGCATGTTTTGATGTTTCTAGTCCCAGTAGTTTCGGCTGTGCGTTGATATCTCAGTCAGGTGAGTCAGGCAGTTTCCCTTTCATATACCTCTATACAACGTGTAACAGAATAAACGCAATACCTCTTAAGGGGTCATTGTACTCATCATTGTGAACGACTTTTACTATGGGACCAACTCTGAAATCGAGAAAGAAAATATCAGCTGTTAATTTTGGTGACTATGTTGTATTAGTATAGTATGTTATACTATTACCCACATAAACGCGATGACAGGCTGTGGTCCTCCGGGGCCCGCTAGAGCCTGCCAGGGTTGCGGAATTTGTTCGAAAGAGTCACCGCGGCCCTGGAACGCAAAGGGCTTTAGAAAGGACACGGATCGGTTTTAGTCAGTAAGAGTCTGACACGCCCTTCCGCTCCACCCCGAGAGGAAGAAGTCATTTGATGATTTCCCATCCTTAAAAAGGGGGTTTCGGGGGCGATCAATCGATCTAGCTAGGTTTCATTTTTAGAAAACGTTTACCAACAAAAAAATCATCCAGGTACTAAACAGTAAATCGCAATACTTTACATAATTACAATACATACTTTAAGTAGTATATAAACAGCCCATTAGCCGCCATTAACTTTGATTACCCTAGAATGTATAATATTACTTCATTTCGTATTGTTTATTACATTATTACTAACTAAGTACATATTTAGTGGCTTGCGGTTTGGTTTTAAACTAATCTGTGGCTATTTATAAGTTGAGAACAATAAGGTTCCTTTGCCAAGTTTGTTTTAACACGCATACATAACATCACGGCCTGTATTCCCGAAGGGAACTCCATTGGGGCTAAGGGGCTGTAGGCTTTTTTTTAACATCTTTGGTAGAACCCAGGACCTCGTGTTTTTTGGTAAAGGTCGCTTTAAAATTACGTCTGTGAAGTTCGCTTTTCGCTGCACAGTACCCCACACCCCGCTGTCACATGAATTTGCTATTGAGCAGCGACTCACGGAGTGTTCCGAACCGCAATTAGCTTTGAACCTAGACTAGATCAACGAGGCAGCCCGTTCAATTTCGTTTTAAAGCTAGCAAAAAAGTTGCTAGCAAATGTAAACATTTCGTTTCAACAGTTAAAGCCAAACAACAATGGTTCTGCGAAAGTTGAACTTATAATAACATGTTTAATCAATGAACCAGTCCTGTATTTGTTAATCAGGCTACGTAAAATTCCTTTTAGCAATGCGGACCTTGCCAATACTCTATGGTTGAATGATTTATCCAACTAAATTCCAAATCAAACGTTCTGTAGGTTTTAAATAACAGCCACATTAATCGAACGGATGAGTGACCATTCCTTACATACCGACACTGCTCCGTGCCTCGTTAAGTCCCGGCTGTCATTTGTAGATTTTTGACAGAAGTCTGAAAATCTAACACCAGTCTTGCTAAGAAATACCGAGATTTTCAGTCGCTCTATGTAAAATACCATGATATCCAGCTTTAAACTGGCAGGCAATCTCCCCCAACATAAGGAATGGCAGATTGATTGCAAAAAATGAAAAATTTAAACCTGATCAGTGATCAATTGATCATACAAAACTGCCAAAGACTAAAACCAGACGTAACTGCTGAACGCACCCAATTTTTGAAAATCGAAGCAAAAAAAACGCGGGCGGTTTGAATTACGTCATCGTCGATTTTAATACGCCAATTTAAATTTTCGTTCACAAAACTTTTTATGAAGCCTTATTGCATTGACATAAGGTTACATTTTGAGTGTGAAAATACTTTGAGAGCTGTAAAGTTATCTTTGCGTTAAGATATGACCGTAGTTGGGTGATCTCACTATGGCATTCGGAAAATTATTAATGAACTCAACATTGAATCATTTTTTTTTATTCCATGAAATTGATAACGGTGCACAATCTATAAATTGAGAAGTGAATCGATTATTTTTGTTGTTATTCCCACGAGTTTCGAGGAAAAAGTTGTTATTTTCTCTATGGCAAGGCTAGGGTTGTCAGATGTCTAATTTGAAGAAGCGATTTTATATTGACGGTTAAGCAACGGTGCCGAGGTTGGTATCATGGATGACCAATTGAGCAACCTCACCTCCGATCCTTGAAAAGCACGTCAGTAATAAGGCGATGGTCCCGATTGTCATTCGTAAGTAGATCTTAGACAATCGTTACGGGTTGTCATTCAAAAGCTATTACCTAACTAGCTTTGCCAAGGGGTGTCACGCACGGTACCCAGTAACTGGGTTACGGTGATCAAATGGACGCTCCACGTAAAGTTTTTTTTCGAGAAGTAACCTATTTACTATTGACTTAAAGATTCCAAGACCCAGGTTCTGCCCTTGCGTTGAAAGCTGACTAGACTATTAACATTCCTTCAAATGTGTTGCCATGGCTATTTTCATTCATCATCATCATCATCATTTCAGCCGAAAGACGTTCACAGTTAGGCCTCCCCCAAGTGTCGCCACATTGACAGGTCCTACTACGTCTCGCATTCACCTTGTGGGAGGCGTTCCAACGCTTCGTCTTCTGCGTCCGGTACGCAGTCGCCACTCCAGAACCTTTCGACCACATCGACTACCTGTTCTACTAGCAATGTATCCTTCATGCCCTCAGCCACTCAGGTTTGGCACCATAAAGGTGACTGGCTGGTGGCTGGTGGTGACTTTGTGCCGTCCGGTGCTTAAAAAAAACGTGTGCGTCTCGGGACGCCCGACAGAAGTGATAGGTAACTTAAACTAATCTAAGTTAAACTATTTAATATGGGAAGCGTCTGTCCGAAATACGACTAACGCTGTGGATTGGAGTGAGAGAGGAAGAACCTGCTTACCACTGCCGTATGCGTGAGAGAAAGGGAAGCCAGACAGACCGGCGCCGTAACGCGTCACGTTTCGAAGCGGTTTACCCTCCCTAAGATGTTATCACTTCAAAAATTCGGTGCGTACATTTTATATGAACTCTATCACATACGTCCTTGTCCGGGCCGTGCCCGGGACATGTCAGACCACGTATTAACAGATAAAGGTCCGCACACATCCCGGGCATGGGCCCTGTATGTGTGGATCAAACGGGGCATAAAACCAGACTTGAGAAAAACAACGTTCGATTTACAAAACCGTCAGCCGCCATATTAGTTTCCGCGTGCACCGTGCAAGGCGCATTCTGTCACGTTCCGTTTAACGCACTTGGTTTACAAGCGAATGAGAATTCAGGTCACCGAGAAAATAGACGTTTTTTTTTCGCTTATGTAATTTTGAAGAGCTGTTTATATACTGCGTAGGAAAATAAACAATGCATTGTTATGAATTGAGGTTTAAGACTCGACTGGGTTGCGAACTTGTTGTGAATTTTGAGAACCTGATTGGATTGTCAAATTGACAATGTTTTACGCCATGCACAGATTGTGCAATGACGTTTTTTACTGTGTATTGCCGGGTATTTTTTGGAAACTACCTCTATGTAGCCCGTTCTCATAAAAAGTTATCACTTTGTAATAGTTATTGGTTAATTTTCATTCGATTCTTTGTCCGGTTGGTATTAAAGTGATAACTTCTTATGGGACGGTTAACCGCTTCGTAACGTAACGCGTTACGGCGCCAGTCTGTCTGGCTTCCCTTTCTCTCACGCATACGGCAGCGTAGGCAGGCTCTTCCTCTCTCACTCTAACCCACAGCGCTAGTCGTATTTCCCATCTTAAATAGTTTAACTCAGATTAGTTTAAGTTATCATTTCTGTCGGTTCACACGTTTTTTTTTATTACCTATACCTAGGTACACGCATTACATAGTAAAACTCACGTTTTAATTAAATATGTCACCCAGCAACAGGAAATAACAATGACAAACTATCCAACGTGTTATATCAGTAATATAAGTAATAATGTTTAATTAAAGCAATACTTTGAATTGTTGTTTAAATATAAATTAATTGGTACCTATTCGGATCCATTTATCTGGGATATATTCGTGATGACATTATGAACAGTTCCTTCCTTCCTTTGCAGGAATGCCAATTTTAGATTTTCCATGAATTAATAGCAACCTACTTTAACCTTTTGAACGTCATTATCACAAAAACGTGACAAACGAGCGCGTGCCCTGTAGGGTAAGGTACACAGTGTTACACGGGGTAGATACACTGTTACCAATCAAATATCTCCGTTTCTGTCACTAATGTTTAAATTGTTCGTATAAAACTATAAATTCTCAATTTCCAGACTTTTTCCTGTACTTGTAGTTCATTCTTTAAGATCTATCTTCTTGCCAAATTTCATGAATCTAGGTCAACGGGAAGTACCCTAAATTTTGATTCCCTTGAGAGCGTCGAAATATACGTTTTTTGCGGCATAAACGGCCGTATCTTGTTTTTACATTAACTTAGAAATTTAATTTTTTCACAGATTCAAGGGACTGTAGACTTGAGTATATGGTTTTAATTTCAACTCGATACCTCCACGCGTTTCGGAGATAAAGGGTCTGGACAGGCGGACAACAAAGTGATCCTATAAGGGTTCCGTTTTTCCTTTTGAGGTACGGAACTCTAAAAAGGGTACCTAGAAGCCCAACGCCGTGAAATATCAAAAGCTTTCTAAAACCTTCTATCTTTTGAATAAAACGCTAGGTTTTACAACCGCCATTCGCAATCTTCACATACGGGAAAGTTATTTTATTGCAATACCAGACATTATTTGATATTGCAACACTTAATTTTAGCGCTAAAACGTATGTTTACGCAATTGAACGTGTGTTGCGAGATTATAAAACGCTTAGGTTTTAGATAACATCATGTTTGGCTATTCGTTAGTGTGGTTATAACTGGAGATCCATTTTATCGGATTTACGTGAATTTGGCATGGAATTAAAAGTACAGCTTAGGTTTAGTAACATTTTGACGACTTCTAGAGCGTTGTTGTGTGACCTATGTTATAAAGATGATTAAGTTAAGTTTTTAGGGTTCCGTACCTAAAGGGTAAAACGGGATCCTATTAAAAAAAGACTCCGCTGTCCGTACGTCTCTCTGTCTGTCCGTCTGTCACCAGGCTGTATCTCATGAACTGTGACAGTTAGACAGTTGAAATTTTCACAGATGATGTATTTCTGTTGCCGCTATAACAACAAATACTAAAAAACGGAATAAAGTAGGCTCCCATACAACAAACGTGGTTTTTTGTCGTTTTATAGATGATGGTACGGAACCCTTTGTACGCGACTTCTCCTGACAATAACAAACACAACAAAAAAAGAATTAGCGAAAATGGTCCAGCCGTTCACGCGTGATGCCGTGACCAAGGGAAATAGGGATTCATTTTTATATATATATAGATTTTAGATTTTACACAAAAAAATACACATTAAAGAGGAGCTCGTGGCTAAATAATAATAGCCGAACGGGTCGATCTTCAAGGTTAAGCAACACTTGCCAAGGTCGGTCTGTAGATGGGATGGGATCTCAACATACCGAGACCCCTTCGTGCGTGTTAAGCTGTTGGTCCCGACTGTCATTTGTAGATCTTTGGCAGTCGATACGGACTGTCAGAAACCAAAGTACCGTGTCACACAGTTAATGGGTTGTGGAGGTCTGGTAGGCAGCCGCTGCACGTAAAATACTGGTATTCAGCTGAATCCGGTTTGACTGGGAGCCGACCCCAATATAGTTGGGAAAAGGCTAGGCAGATGATGACGCATTAAACCAAAACGAATTAAGACAAGAAGATCGCAAACCACGAGCTATGTTACCTTATAAGTGTCTCATCTAATGAGCAATAAACGTAGAAATATAATAAACTTTTACAGCGCATTCTTGCAAACAGTGAGCCGACGTCATCTAACGAAGAGTGCCAACTAAAAGTTAATAAAAAAGTCCAACTTTGTTACTCCTCTTTTATAAGTACCGCTAAATTCGTTTTCAAGCATTTCGGGGTCCTAGGTGGCAGGTAATCGCGAGGGAAAGGCAAGGCCTTCGCCCCAACCGCCGCAACAGGAGAAGACGCCCCGGGTCGATGGCGCGTTGTTTCACGGGCGCCTCAAAGAGATGTCAGCATAAAAGACGGGGCCCGCTAGGGCCAGAGCCTGCCAGGGTTGCGGAATTTGTTCGAAAGAGTCACCGCGGCCCTGGAACGCAAAGGGCTTTAGAAGGAACTCGGATGGGTTTTAGTCAGTAAGAGTCTGACACGCCCTTCCGCTCCACCCAGAGCGGAAGAAGTCATTTGATGAATACCAATCGTTAACAAAAAAAAAAAAATGTAGCGGGTAATCTCCTTCTGTGAGAATGTCACACGGCAGGAGGCTCGGGAAAGAATACCAGTGTATCTCCCGTGCCGCACCAAGCGCACCGGGCTTCGACGGAGGGCAAGAACGCCCTCTTCCAGATCCCAATGAGGACCGGCGGAACATCCGTTGTGACATCAATCAGGACCCGAGATAGCGACGTATGGTGTTCCACGCGGGTACCTCTCGGACGTAAGGGAAGTTATGACCTCACTCACCAATACGGGCCTCTACTAGTCCAGGGCTATGAAATCTTAAAACGATCATGATTCCGCTCTAAGAGGGAGACGGAGCTATACATGACATAACGAATAGCACTATCCTGTTTACATCATAGGAATTGGATGGCATTAGCACGTATCTATCAAAGAATCAAAGCATTTATTTCATAGTAGGGTTGCTGGGCAACGGAAATCACAGTCGCACCCTGAATCCCTGATTTCAAGCGTCTGCGAATCTGGTCCTGTCGTTCTATTCTGTCAATATCTCACTGTGTAAACTAACTTCATGCTCACTTAACCTAAGTTTACACCGTGAAATGTTTAGAGAATCGCACACCTGGCCACGACCCTGTCTGGTGTCTATTTTGTTTTTGCTTATCACGCGTCATTGTAAACCTTCTGTATCTCTACTCTATGGCACAGCATCACGAACCGTTTCTAATCGCGACCTTGAGTTGATAACGTTAACATCACCTCTCTTTGTATTGTTTATACAGTTTAGTCTCTCGGCGGGCCAGAGGACGTGTTAGAAATCATATTTTATGAGCACAGCTATCGAATGTTCTACATACCTATCTTAATATCTATTCTTGAAATAATAAAGAAAGAAGAGATAACCTCAAAACCTTTAAATAATGAGCTCATCTAACGTTATCACTATCAGGCACAAATATTTGAACAATGCCAAGGCTTTGTGATAAATGATAATACGCTTAGTGAGATAATATGGTCTTGTTCGTCGTACGTAATATTTTTTTTAATTAGGTGAGTGCAAAGTTTGACTTGCAGTTTGAAAATAAATGGTGACATAATATAGTTGGTATTTTTTTTTATATTCTTTATTTATTTAGAGGCTTTTACCTTACAAAGGTACGTCAGCCTCATCGTACCCTTTAAATAACTAATATCTACTTATAAATAATATAATTACTGATTACACGTACCTACCTTTAATTCTACAAATGTTATTATTGCGTAAGCGAGGGAGTTAGTGATGCAGCAATCATTTCATAAACCAGTTTCGCTTCTCCCGAATTTGGTGTAGATAATGTTCTAATAAAAGCCCCAACATCATACAAATTAAGTTTTAACTCCCGCATCACTATCTCCCTCTCTCTCCGGTTCTTTTCACATTCCATCAGCAAATGTTGGACGTCTTCGACTTTATTACACACTAGACAGTTAGGGGAATCGACTTTTTTCATTAGATATCCACATAGTTGGTATAATATTATTGTTTCCCATCTCACTAGATATGTTGTAAGCCCGAGCAAATAAACAGTTTTACATAACAGGTTTCCTACCACTGCAGAAGTAATCCTCTTTCCAATGACCATCAGAATGTATGAGGGTACATCCTAGGCAAAGGAGTGGAATTCCCTACCGGAGTCAGTGTTTCCTGCTAGCTACAAACTAGGGGTTTTTAAGTTGACTGAGGAGTCAGTACCTGCATAGACCATTTACTTCTCTCTTCTACAAAAATCTTTAATCTAGAAGATTGGGTGTACCTACTATAGGTACACTACTGCCTAGCACTTCGAGGAATCCCTAATCAACCAAAGTTCGATACAACCCGTCCCTTGCTGTCCTCTGAACCAGGGACGCCCTTAGCCGAGGCCGGTGGGTAAACCACAGATGGTGCCCTTTGTGCATAGTTTTTTGAAGCCCTAACTGGAGGCTTTAATTTTTATTAACCTTTTGAACGCCATTGTCACGTATACATGACAAAGACTCAAAGAATCAAAGCATTTATTTCAATTAGACCATATACAGACACTTTTAAATTGTCAAGGTCGGTCGGTCAAAAGATTAAGCTATGCATGTTCCAAAGCGGAGAAGACCGTGCAACAAACTCCACGGACACTCATATTTTTTTACAAAGTTATGGTTACATCATTCATGTTGAAATTATACAAATATGTGACAACCATGTAAAAGACGTGCAGGATAAAAGCGTCCGGAGTGAAAAGCACAATTCAAAGAAACAATTAAAATAAACTGTGGCAGCCGAGAAATGACCAGTCCCAGCTAACGGCGCCCGTTCACGAACATGACGCATGCGCTAGCACCATTCGGCTCAACCATTTTGAAGGGAGCCAAAAGATCCAACGCATGCACCACCATCGCCAGACTTTTGTATGAGCATGACACTCCCAACCGCCAGGGTACATTCAATTCAAAGACACCTAAAACTGATAGTTATAATTTAAGTGTACAAGCAAGCGCGTGCCCTGTACGCCAAACGTCACAAATATGTGATAAAAAGTACGGCGAATTTGTGGCTTGGCGTCGGGGACACGCCGATGCGTTTATGCTCTAGCGTTCAAAAGGTTAACCTTTTGAACGCCATTGTCACGTATACATGACAAGCAAGCGCGTGCCCTGTACGCCAAACGTCACAAATATGTGATAAAAAGTACGGCGAATTTGTGGCTTGGCGTCGGGGACACGCCGATGCGCTCTGGCGTTTAAAACGTTAAGGCCAACACAAGCAAGTCCGGTTAAGCAGACGACAACCTCTTAGGTTGACCTGCAAATGTTACGCAAAGACATTCCCCTTCTGGCCATACAGTGTTAAAACAAGTAAATCTAAGCGCAAACACACAGACCTGATCGGCAGACGGTCTGTTCATTAGAACCTGTTCCTATTAAGCCTAACTGTACCATGCGGGTCAGTGGGCAACCAGCCCAGCCGCGGTCACTGTAGTGTGTTGACACCTTTATTTATACCCGATGTCCAAATGCCTATTCAATGTAATTTGATGTCTAGTTAATTGATACTAGCTGTGTGCTGCGGCTTTAAATGTTTTGTTTTGTTTTGCTCGGCTCCTAAGAGTCGTAGCGTTATGTTAAATACTAGTCTACATTCCTCAAAAATTGGGCTGTTCAATTCCGACTCATCCGACGAGTTCTTGAGAATTACACGAAAAATCCTGTGAACTCCTGCAGTAATAGGTCAGGGGGGAGCGGGATGGTGAAGGCGC
The DNA here is from genome assembly GCA_002192655.3 of Mamestra configurata. Lineage (NCBI taxonomy): Eukaryota > Metazoa > Arthropoda > Insecta > Lepidoptera > Noctuidae > Mamestra > Mamestra configurata. The sequence continues at coordinate 473,512 of NDFZ01005435.1, read as the reverse complement.
TGAAAAAAGCAACTTGCGAATTCACTCCGCTCCCTTATTACAATTTTTATTTATAATCAATATTTTTTTAATAATAATACATTTATATTTTTTTTTTTATATCAAAAAATATTAATTATAAATAGTAATTATTATAAGGGAGCGGGAGAGTGAGGTTGCAGAAAACAGCAAGTTTTGTAAAACGAATCTGCATCGCAAAAAAACATCTGCACCTTTTAACGTAATATATCTTACGAAGGGAATACCTACCTAATTTTCTGCCAGTCATCAGGTACTACTACAGTTAATCAGAAATCGTAACACAAAATCAACAACGTTACGCTCCTTTCTTAGAATTCCACAAATTGGTTCTGCACCTCACCAAAAACGGGTCAGTAGTTTAGAATTTTAGCATCCATATACTAATATAATAAAGCTGAAGAGTTTGTTTGTTTGAACGCGCTAATCTCTGGAACTACCAGTCAGATTCGGAAAATTCTTTTTGTATATGATAGCCACCTTCATGAGGAACGCTATACGCGAACGAAAAAAAAAACGGGAATTAAACAAAGTCTCTGCCTGCCTGTTTCTCCGCTTACTTCTAAATCACGCAAGCGTTTTGATATAATATTATTTTTGATATACTTAATATATTAGAATAATAATAAGAGCGATAAACGAGGAAGATTTGTGTGCGTATAAAATTTGCACCCGAGCGAAGCCGAGGCGGGTCGCTAGATTTAACAAAAGTTTTCTTATGTCAATAAAACCTTGACCGTTTCGGGCCCTATTAAAGGGATCTTTGCGTCAGTAGGCAAATCAGCCAGTCTCCTGGGCACGTTTTCAGATGACAGCGATTTAGAGGAGTACCTAGGTGTTTTAACGCCTAAGAGCGCTTACGCACTACGTCCCATCCGAACCCAATCAGGATCCGTGAAACGACGGACGTAGAACAATTTGTATGGTAGCTTACGCACTACACCCGATTTCCGTCATCCGATTTCTCTCTGTCATCCAAGAATCACCACTTCGGATAAGATATTGTCGGACCGAAGTGGCCATAGTATTATTTGTATGAACAGTTGCGCACTACGTCCGAATCGAATCCGAGCTGCGTCCGTGAAAAGAGGCAGAGGGGCCGGGGGGCGGGGGCTGTCTGTAGCAGCTCCGCGCTCCGCGTAAAATGTCTGAATCACGGATTTGAATAGGAGGTAGTGCCATATATATTCTGTGGTACCTAGTGTGTAAGCAATATCCGAGTTCGGTACGAGTTTTCTCGGACAGTATTTTGACAAATAATGATCGGGTTCGGATCGGACGTAGTGCGTAAGCGCTCTAAGTGTATTTACGCATTTTGTTTGTTTAATATTAAAAAAAATATGTTACGTCAGCTTCGTTTCGTCCCGATGCTGTTTTCTTTTGATCATTATAAAAATAAAGTACTTAGTTCTGAATTCAAATTATTATACACGATAAATCTAATAATTGATGGACATGGATTTTAGCATTCGTTTGTATATCTGATACTCCAAAAACCATTAAAATGTGTTACATCCGCAATGCAAAACACAAGAAATTAAGGACGTAAGACTAGGCAATATGGTCAAAAGACTATAGCCTTCCCTTCGGAGTACATGAAAAAAAAAATGCATAATAGCCAGGGTCCAAGTAACACTGGGCAAGTAGTTTCCATCAAAGTCAATAGGTACAGGATGACATCAGTGGTGATTCAATAAGCTCTACAAGGCTGGGTGACGGGGCTCCATGATCGCATACAATGTACTTTTAAAATGAGAAGGATATTTATTGTTTATTTAATGAAATCATGTATTTACATGGAGCTCGTGGCTAAGTAATAGTAATAACAGCTGCACGGGTTGATCTTCGAGGTTAAGCAAAGTTTGCCGAGGTCGGTCTTTGGATGGGTGACCATACGGGTACTCAGAAGCAAGAAAATCTGACACAAGTCTTGCTAAGGGGTGCATGGTGGACATACGCACAAAACGTTTTGTTAATACTTTCATTGTACGTACAGCTAAGGAGTGGAATTCCCTGCCAGAGTCTGTGTTTCCTGATAGCTACAACCTAGGGGTGTTGCGGAATTTGTTCGACAGAGTCACCGCGGCCCTGGAACGCAAAGGGCTTTAGAAGGAACACGGATGGGTTTTAGTCAGTAAGAGTCTGACACGCCCTTCCGCTCCACCCAGAGCGGAAGAAGTCATTTGATAATAGGGTGTTTAAGCAAAGAGTGAATAGGTTACTTCTAGGCAAGCGTGCTCCATCTTCGACCACTTTCCATCAGGCGAGAGATCAAACGCGAGTATACAACAGCCTGGTGGTCTTTAAGTCAAGAGTGAATTACTTCTTGGAACCTCCGACATTGAAGAATTGCACGAACATTTTAATAATACGTTGACCGTTCTACGAGGAATCGTAAGTGGCAATCTCCCAAAGGTTAAAGGCGCGGCTTAGCGAGTGAGAGGTCGCATTAGCGATCACTAGCCTCTCCCATTGTACCATAGACTATAGAACGGCGCGAGCCGCTGCTGGTGAACAAAAACTTTAGCTCAGCTATTTTCAATCGCCGCTGCATGTGACCTGCAAGGCTTTTTTATGGCACCCTACCACATTATTGGTGCTATATTTACTCAGTATCAATTGACAGTAGTTATTCATTCAGCAGCCAAGTCAAATCTTGAGCTTCAATTTTATCTTAAGTTATTTGCTTTGATGTTCTGATAAATGAATGTTTTGTAAGGTGTCGGACGTAAAAGAATAGCACCATCCCATCACTTCCCGTGGGTGTCGTAAGAGGCGACTAAGGGGCTTACCAGAGAATGGGCAGCAGCATTCTCTGTGCATTGCAACAGCTACACTGCGATCGACAACCCGCTTGCCAAGCGTGGCAATTATAGCAAACCCTCCCTTAGGGGAGGCTTATGTCCAGCAGTGGACGTCTTTCGGCTGATGATTATGATTGTTTGCAGAAGTTATATTTAGGTATTTTTTAAATAGTAAAACATTGTTGTAGCAGAAATTGTGTTTTTATATTTTAGAAATTTGTGTGTTCTTTCAATTTCAGGATTATATATAAAGAACTTGGCACCCATTTAGACCTCAAATCTTTTATCGGCGAGGTCGACATTCACGGATATTCTAACCTTTTGACCGTCACGGCCACAAAAAAAACAGAGAATTTGTGGTTTGGCGTCGGGGGCACACCGATGGAATTGCGATTCGCCGTCTTTGGTACTTTTTCATTTGTCGGCTATAGCCGACCGTGGCGGTCAAAAGGTTAACATTGAACTTGGCTCAAATTAAAAAGTGCCCAACACGCCACCGTCGGCTAGAGCCCACAAAAAAACAGAGAATGTGTGGTTTGGCGTCGGGGGCACACCAATGGAATTGCGATTCGCCGTCTTTGGCACTTTTTCATTTGTCGGCTATAGCCGACCGTGGCGGTCAAAAGGTTAACATTGAACTTGGCTCCTACCGTGGCGTCTCCGAGCTCCATGCTCAGTACTATTGACGTGACACGCACCTCCCTCACATTACATATAATTAGAGAAGTTATCAATATCATATATTATGCAGTGCAATCGCCAGGGCGACCTTTGTATCAAAATCGCCGATAGCGATAACACCGCTCATTGTGTTCTTTTCTTTATTTTTATGATACGATTTTGTTTTTTATTAAAGAGTAGCGGACGTCACGCGGTTTCATTCGCGTAGTTCCCGTTTCCGTGGATGTACGGGGATAAAATAAAGCCTATGTTACTCGCTGATAATGTAGCTATCCATTACTGAAAGAATTTTTCAAATCGGTCCAGTAGTTTTGAAATGAAATAAATAATTAATGAATAATAATTATTTGTTGTTATAACGGCAACAGAAATACATCATCTGTGAAAATTGCAACTGTCTAGCTATCGCGGTTCATGAGATACAGCGTGGTGACAGACGGACGGACAGTGGAGTCTTAGTAATAGGGTCCTGTTTTTACCCTTTGGGTACTGAACCCTAAAAATGAATCGAATACGACTGAGTGAACACACGCCATTGAATAGACCTCATGCATTCAGTCTTCGGATGTTTTTAGTAAAGCAAGTGTAGATCTATTCTCGTATGCCTAGTTCATGCTGATACGAACCATGAACCATGACGAATTTGTAATCAATTTCGCATCGTTATCATGGGCTCGTAGTTAGAATGGAAGCCAAACAACGAGAATGAGGAAGTGCGATAGATAAGGATGTGAATGCAATACCTATCTACCACTGTTTCCGGCAAAAAAAAATGAATACTACCCTAAAAATAGCAGTTTGATATCATTATGGGCTTGTTTTTAGGGTACCGAACGTCTGTATGACAAACCGGTCAAGGGTAGTCGGACTTGCACACGAAGGGTTCCGTACCATATGACAAAAAAACATATTTTTTGTATGGCCCCCTTTTATTTTAAATTTTATTTGATTTTTATTATTTGTTGATATTGTTATAGCGGCAATAGAAATACACACTGTGTGAAAATGTCAACTGTCTACCTATTACAGTTCATGAGATACTGCCCGCTGACGGACAGACGGACGGATGGACGGACGGAGGGACAGACAGCGGAGGCTCAGTAATAGGGTTCCGTTGGAACCCTAAAAACGAAATCCTAATAGAATCTCTCGTGCGTGTGTCTGTCTGTCCATCTTCACAGTTAATTTGCTCAGAATCTATTGGATTGGTTCAGTGGAATACGATTCATGAATTAACTTCTGTACTCCATACACGGACGCGTAACGTACCTAACTATGGGTAGACGAGGCCCGACAGGGCCAATGCCTGCCAGGGTTGCGGAATTTGTTCGAAAGAGTCACCGCGGCCCTGGAACGCAGAAGGAACACGGATGGGTTTTAGTCAGTAAGAGTCTGACACGCCCTTCCGCTCCACCCAGAGCGGAGGAAGTCATTTGATGATTTCTCATCCTTAAAAAAAAAGTAAGTATGGCTACCTAATTCTATTTTGAGTATGGGGTTACTTTCGGGGCACAATCCAAAAAATTAAAAGAGTTTTTCGAACCTTTTCGCGTGACATATTAAATGAATGAAATGGGTTAATGTGGGGGTGTCAAATACTTTTTTCATAATTTAATTAATCAATATATATACAACGTGTTACAGAATAAACGCAATACCTCTTAAGGGGTCATTGAACTCGACTCCGCTACTGAATGTCGAAGTTTGAAATGTCGACGTATGTTAGTTCTAAAGTACAGGATCTCGATGTACACCAGTTCGAAAGTTCACTGGAGCGAAGTATGCAAGGCCGACGTATCGTTAGTTAGAAAGCATACGAGTGCGATGTACGCCAGTTCGAAATTACCCTGTTACGAAGTATGAAATGCCTCCGTACTGTTACTGGTACTCCTACAACATTATAATAAGCAAATTTGTGTAAAAATAAATTTACTTCATGACCAATTTAGAGGTAGCGCTCGCCGGCCGCTGCCGAGGCACTGCTCGCTTCGCTCGCTCGGCTCGCGCATAGTTGGTCACAGTTCTAACCTAACCTAACCAGGGTAATTTCGAACTGGCGTAGGTACATCTCACTCGTATGCTTTCTGACTAACGATACGTCGGCCTTGCATACTTCGCTCCAGTGAACTTTCGAACTGGCGTACATCGAGATCCTGTACTTTAGAACTAACATACGTCGACATTTCAAACTTCGACATTCAGTAGCGGAGTGATTGAACTCATCATTATGAACAACTTTTACTATGGGACCAACATTGAAATCGCGAAAAAAAAATCTGCTATGCAAAAATAGGTATGTGGGGAAATCAATTTTTTTTTTGCGATTTCAGTGTTGGTCCCATAGTAAAAACCTAGATTTTGCAAACCGCTAAAATATGTTTTCTAAAGTGTAAATCAGCCGTGAAGCAAATGCTCAGGTCCTTCACCTCTATGACACGCTGCAGCGGATTCCCTTCTATAAGGTACTAGTGGTGACTAGGTCTGCGTGCGCGGGTAAATGATAGCACAGAGCACTTCGCTACATTGAAGAATAGTTATCTCTTCAAAATTAGAGTGAACAGGCTTCTTCTGGGTAAGCTCGCTCCATCGTCGACTTTGTCTCTATGACCTAGACTATAGTCAAGAGCAAACCCATATTAAATAAAAAAAAAATAGTTAATTCTCTTTACTCCAATCAGCGACCCTATCTAAATCACGCTGCAGTGTGTCATGATCGGCCGCATCTTTCACAACACGAACCAATTTCAAATCGTCCGCAAAAAGTACCTAGGAAAGTAGACTCCTTGACTACTTCTGTACTAATATACTAGCGCAGAATCGAAGCATCAATCTGAAACTTGACAGCAAATTTACCTTTATCTCCACAACATAACGCACATTTTTTTTTTAAATAAAAAGAAGACGCGCGTACTCGACGGAATTCGCGCGTCGGAGCGGAAGAAATATCTCAGTAGAAATATAAATATATGCATTACGTTGTGGAAATATGAGTGAATTTGCTATGTGAAGTTTCAGATTGACGCTTCGACTGTGCGCTAGTATAAATTGACCCTAAGTCGTCCACTGGGTACGTATTGTAATATCTAAAATTAAAAGAACTAACGTATAATAACCTACATTCAAAAAATCTAAATAGGTAAGTACCTAATGTTTTTAAATAGGTACCCAAGCAACTAGCACCTACCTACGAATTACCTAAGTTTAAAATACCGATTGGACTAAATATCTTGTTTAAAATACCTACTCGTTAAAATATCGAACAAATTTTGATTATGTGGTATTATGAGAAGTAGCGGTTGGTCACAGTTCTAACCTAACCTATTTCACCCACTTCAAAATGACGAATCATACCTACAATTTCCCGCCTTTCCGCATTTTCGACATTCAAATATGTACCCGATTGATCATTTTGGAACGAAAATGGAACGGTCCTAAATTACTTCCTTGGCTGACGTCTGATCTCGTGTGGTATTCTCGGAAGATGTAGAAGATGTACACTCAGAGAAACAATTGCAGTAGCATTGAAAAATATGTCCATTAAATTCCCTTTACTCATACCACAGGCATTCTGTTGATAACATAATAGTCTTCCAGGCCAGACAATGTGAAAGTATCAGGTCAAGTAAATACAGATAGGTAATAATTTTATATTTATTGCAAACATAAGGAGGATCCTTTGTGTGGAGAGTATTTATTATCATTGTATAAAGGTGCATGCCCCTCTTTTATTATTTTCTTGATTGATTAGATATTTTTTTATGGTCCTTTAAATTTTAATGAATGGTACTGCTGTACCTACATGTATTGTCACCGGAAAATTGCAGACTCCGTAAGATTGTAATAAAATGTAAAAAGATTATCATTTCTCGATATATCATGAAAAAAAAGTTTTGTACAATAAATCCCATCCAAATTCCATAGTTTCCAATATATTCGTGTCTATAATAAGAAAAAATTACAATTTCACGCGATATTTTACAATCTTACGGCGTTTGCTATTTTCCGGTGACATTTAATATACTACCTAATTTTAACAGCAACACATGCTCAACTCCTGGAGGAGCTCGTGAATAAAGAATAACAGCGGCTCGGGTCGATCAAGGTTAAGCAACACTTGCCAAGGCTGGTCTGTGGATGGGTGACCATCTTAACATACCGACTTTCCTCTGTGCCTCAGAAAGCACGTTAAGCTGTTTTTCCCGGCTGTTTCTTGTAGATCTTTGGCAGTCATTATGGATTATCAGACGCCAGTCAATCTAGATCTCAAGAACTACCGTGTTACCCAGTTAATGGGTTGTGGAGGTCTGGTAGGCAGCCGCTCCGCTCTGGTTTGACTGGAAGCCGACTCCAATATAGTTGGGAAAAGGCTAGGCAGATGATGATGACAAGCTCAACTCCTGCGGAGAAGATCTGAACTAGCAAAGGACAGAGTTGTGTGGAAAAAGGAGACCTTTGCCCACCATTGGACATCAATATAAGCTAGATAGATGTTAGGAACGATACAACAGTAGTCTTAACTCTGATTCGGAAAAAAATTAATTCCATTTCCAGAATGTAGCACAAATTAGTATAGTAGAACATATTTATTTTGTTTTACTATTTAAATTTATCAAATACTAGCTTTAACCCGCGCTTTGTACATGCATATCCCGTTTTCCCCGTCTCCGTAGGAATTTCGAAGAACCCTCTCTTAGTATTCCCCTACGCTCCCCAAGGAACCTACATGACATGTCAAATTTCAGGTTTCTATGACCGGTAGTTTCAGTTGTGCTTCATCTGTCAGTCACTGGGTAATGGAAGAGTTGAATATTATATTGATTGAAGATATAAGATAAATTGTTATTTGTTAAAAAACTTATAATACTTCAATAAAATTAGTTTCATTTTGTTTCTAATATAAAGAATTCTGTGTTTACCTTTTTTATAAACAGCAGCATTATTATTATAGTAGTTACTTAATGACAACATCCCCCTTAAGTAAGTACTCAAGGTAGACATCTAGAATTTATTGCAAGTAGTGAATGGTTTTATTATGCCGCGATTACGGTATCTTTTACTCGCTGAGTAGCAGAGGTCAAATGGCAGTTACTTCATAAAAAATGTGGCTGTGCAGCTGCATTTAACAATCTTTGTAAATTGCAAAACATTATAAAGGGTGTCTGGTGGCAGAATCAGGAATTAAAAGTGAAATTAAAAAAGAACCTCTAATGATAACCATTTATTACAAAGAAGACAAGGACAGATTTTTTTTTGATTATTTTGTTTTGGAGAAGTGATTTCGGGATGCCATTAACTTCGCAACAAATATTTTCTTTTAGTGTTGAGATGGTCGCTGGGTTTGTTTCATAAACTTTACTTTTGAGGTCCCCTTTTGAAACCCAGAGATCCGAGATCACTTCTCCAGCGAGTGGCACGAAATACGGAGGCCAGATTCCAAGAGTGTGTCCGAGGTGACGGCCAACATTTAAATAAAATATTTTAAAAATAAAATCCGCACTTGTCTTCTTTGTATTAGTTTTTGAAAAAAAAAAATGTATTTCATTAGAGGTTCTTTTTTAAATAAACTTTTAATTCCTGATTCTGCCACCGGACACCCTGTATAAATAGTTGTTGAGTTCTGTTAAAGAAATGATGAGCACTTTTTTTTTCTTTTTCAAATTTAATGTGTACCTGAATTAGTAGAAGATTGACAAAAAGAAAATTAAAAAAAAAAGAATGATAAAGCAAAAATTGTTGTAGTTTCTGTTTTTTCTTGTTTTACTTAGCTACTAAAAAAAGTACAGACTAATTCATAAAAACCTTAGTTTAAACAATTTTCAAGAGATTCTAAAAAAAAATCTATATTTTTTTTTTATAAAAATCTGCTAATTAGTAATAAACTAAGCAAAGGTTATTTTTTTTTAATGAATTGGTTTTGCTTATGTTAAACATTTATATTTAGTCAAATAAAAACAAAAATTTTATGCTAACACAAACAAAATGATTCAGTACCAGGTAAGTCCTTTTTTAACTTTGTCAATAAAGTTTCAAGGACAAGAAGGACATTGGATATTGACACAATAGGAATCGGATTTTCTAGAAGGCTTTGGAACTTGAAGGCTTCTGGGATAACTTGATAAGGTTTTCAAAGATTCTTCAAAAGGATCTGGGTAAGGCTTGCTACCTGTGGTAAATAAACTTGTTAGTAAACAAATATCATTGGTTAAATGACAACAAGTTCAGAAAAGTTAAGGAATACTGCCTACACAACAAAATGTTCTACAGGTAAGTTGAATTGAAAATGACGTTATGCTAACTGTACAAGACATACTTGGTCAATAACATCGATTCAAAACCGGCGAAGTATGTTAAACAAGTGTGTGGGCGACTTAATAACTTGAATCATAGATCGAAATAACTTTTAAGGCACCGACAGTAACGATTCAACCAATTTTCCCGCTAAAAAAATACCAAACAGGTTTCAATCCTGAACGTAGACCTCATTGTTTACTTTTGCGTTAAAAAAAAATGCCGCGTGTGCGTTCTACTTTCTTTCCACGTCCAGTTGGAAACTTAAAAACTAAGCGAAAACTGCTGAAATTCGACAAGTATTGTAAATGTAGAGGTAAAAGATAAAAGCAATTACCTTATAAAGGGCGAGTTCCGCTTTCCACGCCGGAAAATCCGTGCAAAATATGTAAAAATCCACAAAACTTTGACCCACTCACAACATAACTTTTAAACACAAAATACAACACAGAGACCACTTTTAACAACTAGGTAACACTTTAAAAATATTGTTTAAGGCACTGTTTACTAGTTCTATTAGTAAATAAGGTTTGTTTTAATGAAAATAAGTCGGCATTTCAAGTTTTTAACAAAGTTAAAGTTTGACAGTTTGAGTTTACGTCGAAGCCTCTCGCTCGCTTCGATGTTCATTCTATTCGACAGCAAAGTGAACGCGTCCGAACGGTCCGAATCGCATATTTGTAACTGTGTCTGTAGGTAGTCCAATAAATTATTATCAATGCAGCTGATGGCGTTTATCGGCGATAGTTATATTTTTATCATAATTTAAGCATATTATCAGTAGATATGAGAAACTTTTTTTTGCGAAATGAATTGGGTTAGGTAGGTATCGAAAAACGTGGGCGAAAGTGTGTATAGGTACCTAGTGATAGAAGGATCTTACTTTCAGAAGGGTTGCTGTTGGTTACCTTTTTTTACAACTGTTTTAGCCATGAACCAAAAGTTTTGGTTCATGGTTTATAAGTATAGTAGCTGTTCAAGCATATAGCTTATGTGAACCATTGGTCGATTGTAATATTATCTAGTTCGTTCCATCATCTTCAAACGAGGTCTACCGCGTTGCCTTTAGGGCTCCACATAGTGACTATTTAGAGCCATAGCTTATTTGGTACATGGCCGACGTGGCCAGTCTAACCCCACTGCAATTTTGCAGCTTTTTGAGCAACGTCAGTATTTTAATCTGTATGCTTGAGCGTGGTATGGAGTCAAAACTCAACTTCGAGTTCTCAACTTCAAGCTCGCTTTTGTAGATGTGTACAATTAAGAATTGAGCACATGTAATAACAGTCCGCCATACCATACCATGGACAGTCCGTTTGTCCTGCACCAATAATGCGTAATAGCCATCTTCCACGAGTTATGAATATTATGGTCTTTTAAATTTAACGACGAGAAGAGAATACCGCGTTCCATCGCACGTCAAACCTTGAGTTTAGATTTTTAAATGTTTGCCAAAAACCAAGTCTAAGATTAAAATGGAAAGAATGCTTAATCTTCCGCTTGAATAGTCATGAGTGATTCCATTTCTTCATTTCTTTGTGCTGTATGGTGACGGACGTAGAAGAATAGCACCATACCATTACTTCCGTGGGTGTCGTGACTCAGGGACTCACCAGATAATTTATTATTTGCAAAAGTTGGCTTACAAATAATATTTTTTGCACGATTTTGCATGGTACTAACTGTTATCGACGGCGAATCAGACTTTCTGTTAATATTGTTCCAAATTCTATTTTTAAGGAGATGCACAAATTAACTCTGTAGCGAAGTCAAGTGTATATATCAATCCGTCATGTATGTGATGGATCATTACAACTTTTTAGCCGCGGCAGTGCATACTATTTTTTGGACACCGAGGCTATGTGTGGGCATAAATGTATTCAAACATTTTCGCGATGAATTTTGATAAATAATTTGATGGGCGGAGCCAGTATTGGTTACAGTTACAGTATTTTTTGTCAATGAACTAATTATGAACAATATTCTACGTAACAATACAACACAGTCAACATAATTATCTTTAAAAAGTCATCATAATGTTTTATGTCTATAGTTGTAAGATGATCTGGTACATTGACAGTTCTTGATGATTATCATTTTTGTAGATGGATGGCATAACAGGAACATCAGGGCAAAATATCTAAAAAAGAAAGTCAGTACCTACCTAATGAAAGTTTGACAGTTCATATGTCAAAAGATTTCGTAATAATCTGTGGACGCTACTCTCACAAAGCGCTTCGGACCATCGGGCGATTGCCGCATTCCATACATATTTTTCCCGCCAGACAGCCCGCGAAACCGGTCCTGCCGAGCCTTTATCCCCCCTATATCACGATGAAACAGAATTAGGGGACGTCCATTGCGTGTTTTGTATCGTCTATTTAAAGTTGACTTTAGAACTGGAAAAGAAAACCCGCAATGGACACTGATTTGAAAATAGTGTAAGTATTTTTGACATGTTAAAGTCTAACTTACTTACTTAGTACAAGCAGATTGGAATGCTGGGTTTGGAAGGTTGAAAAGTAGTAACGAATTTTTTTTTCATTGGCATTTCGCGTAGGTACTAAATGCAATTTTATTGCGTAAGTGTGCTGTAAGTTTGATAATATTTATTTGTTCCTAGGTACTTTGGCAGAAGGTTAGTATGGGATAAGCAGACGCGGGAAATTTGAAAAACTAGGTATAGGTTTCATTTTGCTAAATACTTTACCTTTCTTTTCTAAATACTAAATGACAGCCGGATGGGTCGATCTTCAAGGTTAAGCAACGCTTGCTGAGGTCAGTCTGTGGATGGGTGACTATCTTAACATATCGAGATTCCTCCGTGCCTCGGAAGTGCGTCTTTGTAGATTTTGGCAGTCGACAAATTGTCAGAAGCCAGAAAATCTGACACCAGTCTCACCAAAAAGTACCTACCGTGTTACCCAGTTAATGGGTTGTGGAGGTTTTGGTAGGCAGCCACTCGACGTAAAATACTGGTATTCAGCTGAATCCGGTTTGACTGGGAACTGACCCCAATATAGTTGGGAAACGACTACTTAGGCAGATGATGAAATAAAACACAATAATAACTTAACAAACAAGTTAATCATTTTATCTTTGGTTTTGTAAATTATTACATTTAAAACATTAGACAGCGTTTTTAAATAGTTAAAGTAGGTACATACATTTATTTGTTCTGAAAACAAAATTGTTCGCATTTTAACTTAGGCAAGAGAAGAAGGCAAAGGTACAGGTCAAATGCACATAATTATATAGTATTAGTTGCTCTACGAAAATAGCTGCATTTATAATAGTAAGTAACAAATCTTGTATATTTTGTCGCGATGTTTTACGATGACTGGGTCAGTGTGTTTCAACCCTTACCTTTACAATAAAATAAAATTATTGACATTTAAAATAAATACATAAGTATCTAAACAAGTATTTCAAATTCTTAAATAATTGTAAATACATTCAAAATGAGATCCAAATAATTCATTCTTATATTGCCATATTTCAACAAAACACACTTTTGAAAAAAAAAAATGTTTCGCGCCATTTGGTTATAAAACCTCGTTTTAAAAAAAAACTTTATAACAAAAAAATACAACTGACTTCCGAAATTAAAGTTATTTTATACTTTGTAGTGTTTTTTTTTTAATTTGGAAATCGGTTGTATTTTTCTGTAAAAGTTTTTATTTTATATTTTTTAGAGGTACACGCCCCACACCCAACAACACCACTGGAAAGTCACAGGAAAGCAAAACACGCAATTTCGTTTACTTGGATGAATTATTTTCTATTTCCTCCAGTTATTATTGGCATATTATTGGCTCGGAAATGGTGAATCAATTAAATGTTTTTTCTTCTTAACCTTTTAAACAGCAGAGCATAAACACAATGTCGAAAGCGAAAAGCGAATTTGTCACATATTTGTCACACTTGGCGTACAGGGCACGCGCTTGCTTGTCATGAAGACATGACAATGGTGTTTAAATGGTTTTAGCTTTTCAAAATTAATCTAGCATGGGAAATATTTTACAAAAAATAAATAAAATAAAAACACGAACCGAGGACACAACCTAATTGGAAATCACAAAAAAATTGTTCAATAAAATACGTTAATCGGTAACTTAGCTAAGTGCTTACCTACTTAGTTTACAAAGTCGATTAAGATTAGCCAGCGAAATTTCGTAGACGACATGGAATGGGGTACCGATAATATTTTTTTTAGTGAAATATTTGTACGCCATATATGGCAGGATATGCTGGTACCAATATTGTAATATCTCTTGTACCATATTCTGACAAATGAACATTTTTGATTTGATTTGAAAACAAAAAAACATAATTTCAAATAAATTTTTTTTTTAAGGATGGGAAATCATCAAATGACTTCTTCGCTCTGGGTGGAGCAGAAGGGCGTGTCAGACTCTTACTGACTAAAACCCATCCGTGTTCCTTCTAAAGCCCTTTGCGTTCCAGCGCCGCGGTGACTCTTTCGAACAAATTCCGCAACCCTGGCAGATTCCGCAACCCTGGCAGAATTTCAAATACATAAAATCTCGGTTTGGTAAGATGGTCACCCATCCACGGACCGTACTTGGCAAGCGTTGCTTAACCTTTAAGGCGTACCCGTTCGGCTGTTACTATTTAGTCCCGGGCTCTCCTGTATGTATAGTTATGTTATGTACATTACCAGTGGCTGCTATATATATAAATACTTTTTCTTCTATTATTATATTCTATTTTTTGTCTTTAGGCAAAGATATATCTGTCACCGGAAAATTGTACACTCCGTAAGATTGTAATAAATCTTTATAAGATTATAATTTCTTGATATATTATGAAAAAATCGTTTTGTTAACAATAAATCCCATCCAAATTCAATAGTTTCCAATATATCCGTGTCTTATTAAGAAAAAATAGTTTACAATTTCACGCGATATTTTACAATCTTACGGCGTTTGCAATTTTCCAGTGACATATCCATTTCATCTGCGAAGTTGCACTGGATAGTTTTAATTAGACTATGTACGAAGTTGATAATATACAAGCAGTGTATGCATTAAGGCAATATTCAATTCGAGATATTAGAATATGATATTTTTTTATAAATTGCCATGACTTCAAATTCGAGACATTTAAATTAAGTTTTAAATAAGTTAAGATCTTAGGGTAGATTCAGTCCTAAAATACTAATAATTAAAAGTCACTGTAAAGTAAGCAATACAATAGTATAATTATACGAATGTACATATATTTTAAATAAGGATTTGTTTAATACAGGGTGTAACGGAGAATTGTAGTCATATTTTCAAAAACTGTTTCTGCTCATGTAGATGAACAACTTTCTTTAAGGAAGTCATAGTCAATTAAAAACAAAAAAAAATGTTCCATTCAAAGTTATTATCAGCTGATCAATATTAGTACTTTTTAGGTTCCGAACATTCGTAAAAAACTCACTCGGGTGTCTGTCTGTCTGTTCGTCTGTCACAGCTGATTTTCTCCGAATCTACTGCACTGATTTTGTTGAAATTTGGTACACATAAATTCAAAAGACCACTCCAGACTCCTACATGGTTATCATATGATTTGGCTAGTACGATTGTGTGGACTTTAAAAGAGACTTTGACCTCTGAGTTTGTTTCGGTGTTTCTTCTCAGGGTAGTCAGCTAGGAAACACCGGCCTCGTCTAGCTTAAAATGACCAAAAAAGTTTGACGTGTAAAAGTGTTATGTTTAACCTACTTACAAAATAAATATCATTTATCATTTGTGACCCAAACACGGACGTGTTACGAAAATAAATACTTTTCGAAATTGGGGTCACTTTTAGGGGGAAAACCAGAAAACGTAAAAAAAAATGGTTTCAAACTTTACCCGTGTGACGTATCTAATGAAAGGGCGTATTGTGAGGGGTTTGAATATATTTTTTTCATTATTTTAAAATAAATAGTTTTGAAGTTATTCAAGAGATTGGATGAAAAATTTTATTTTTGTTATATTATATTACTGTTTAGTTGTTCATTTTATGTTACTGTTTTGTTTGTCTTGTGCGAGTCCCAAATAAACATTTTTCTTTCTTTCAACAATTACCATTCCCCCCCCCCTCCTCATTTCCGAAACTACTGAACCCGAAAGAACAATGGTCACTTTGAACCAGGAAAAAAAAGAAATCCGTACCGAGATGAAACTGTAAAAATAACAAATTTCATTAAGTTCTACTTCCTGATGAGCTATTTAATTTAGGCCCAGAGTCTGGAATGAAAACTACCACTAAAATAATTTGGCAAATAGGGTAGATTCTTGAAAAAAATTTGGAATGATTAGTCAAATGCCAAATCGTATCACTTTACTTGCAATTAATTTGTGAAGCGTCGGTTTTTTCTCTCCAGAAACCGTGGGTTAATTTTTTAATCTCCTATAGCTTACCCGGAGCCATAATGGATGAAATATTTGTAATTGTCACCGGAAAATTGAAGACTCCGTAAAATTGTGATAAATCTTGATTTGATTATAATTTCTCGATATATTACGAAAAAAATACAATAAATCCCATCCAAATTCAATAGTTTCCAATATATCCGTGTCTTATTAAGAAAAAATAGTTTACAATTTCACGCGATATTTTACAATCTTACGGCGTTTGCCATTTTCCGGTGGCACAATTAAATTTACCGATCGAATCCGCAACACAATAATACGATTAGAACAGACATCGCCGACGTTGGTGACAAGTCTGCAAAGCTAGGGCGGGTCACACTTACAGGACGCATCAAGACCGATGGGCCAGGATCGTAATGCAGTGGGTGCCTGTGGACAGCGTCGTAGCCGAGGCAGGCCAAAGAAAACGCTGGCGTGACGATTTAGACTTGACGGATGGGCCGGAGATAGCAAAACACAAAGAGCGTTGGATAGCAATCGGGGAGGCTTTTGACCAGCTGTGGGATAGTATAGGTTAGGGAGAGAAAAAACCTCGATTTAACAATTAACTCTGAGTTAATAGGAAACTCTGGATTGTGCCTAAGGGATCTTTTTAAGCGGTTTTAATGATAATGGTTTTGGAAGTTTTATTTGATTTCTTTATACATATAGTCTTCTGGATTAATAATAAATTGAAGGGTTGAAAGTCTAAAAGATCTAAGTTCCAAATACTCAAAAAACCGGTATTTTATGAAAATACAATCTATATACCTTACGGTATTAAAAAATACCAAAACGCGAAATCAAAATTTAAAAGTAGGCAAACACTGTAAAATCCAATGTATTCGCGCTACACTTTTATATATCTAGTAATATTAAAATTGGCACTTAAGCCCGGTTTTTTCGAACGAAACTCATCTCAAAATTATTGTGACAAATTGTCAAACGCGCGTTATCTAGTTATCGCATCGCTTGACTGGCGTTAAATTTGTGACAGGTCTGTATTCTTTTTTTTAACCGGGCGTTAGACCCTTTAGATTGTCAATCCTTCAATCGTAAACTTAATTCGTTTACTCTTTAACTATCGTGGCGCCATCTACCGGCTCAGTTTAGCGTAACATTTATTTTATAACTCCATACAAAAATACTTTCTTTCAGTCACATTTGTCACTCTTCCCGACCTCAATACAGTTGGGAATCTTTTTCTACAAAACATGACTTCGACCAATGCTCCTACAAGAGTGGGCATAGTGCAGGTGTTTGTCCAGCGCTGGTCTTACGGTGTATTAGTCTGGAAGCCAATGCTGGGTGCGCCAGAGGAGGCAGTAGTAACCATTGTGGGTGTTCGTTGAGTTTGAAGACTGGAATAAAGAAAGTCAAATGTGAATTTTAAATTATGGACAGGATTTTTAAGTAGCTTGATAATTTGTGGAAGATTCCTCTTCCAGGCAACCTTGATTAGGTTGCCTGGAAGAGATCGCGGGATGCGATCTGGTTTTTTAGTTTAAAATTTTCTATAAGTATTTTTAATTTGGTGTACAATAAAGTATATTTAAATAAATAAATAAAATCAAGAAAATTGGTAAGATAAGAAAGTACTGTGTTCTTTGGTTCTTAACCTTTTGAACGCCAGAGCATAAACGCGACGCCAAGCCACAAATTCGCCGTACTTTTTGTCACATATTTGAGACGTTTGGCGTACAGGGCGCGCTTGCTTGTCATGTATACGTGACAATGACGTTCAAAAGGTTCGTTCGTAATTTATTTATCTCTTAAACGATTGCAGGCCCTGGTTGGCAACTGTTTAAGCGACCTGGCCAAATATATTATGCTCAGCTATTTTTCTGCCCTTTATGAGTTGACAGTTTTTACCTAAACGTGACGTCAAAAGCCCCCCAGTCCCGATCTTTGATGCGTTTTATATTTTTTCTTGATTTAATAAAGCAAGAAATACGTTTCCAATATTTTTCGGTAAACTAACTGACATATTAAGAGAATCATAGTGGCACTACGACGACGACGTCACGGGACGCCTGGCAGATGTGAAACATCGACATTATTTTGTAGAAGTAATAATTATGTATAAGGAGAATGGACGGCGTCGCCGAGGCCGGCCCAGAAAGCGGTGGCGAGATGACTTGGATGCACACTGCGAAGGCTGGTTCGAGGTGGCGCAAGAAAAGAATGTCTGGAAGGATATGGGGGAGGCCTTTGCCCAGCAGTGGGACACAATAGGCTAAGGAAAAAATATGCATAAAATAACAGATTACAACGGGAACTAAATATGGCATATTGAAAAAAATACAAATAGACTGTATATATTTGTCACCGGAAAATGGAAAACTCCGTAAGATTATAAAATTACTTCAGAGATTGGAAACAAGGCTCTTATTGGTCTGTTCGGATATGAGCTCACTCGAACAAAGACCAATGAGGGGCCAAGTTTCCAATTTAACTATCACACCAAACCAGATAAATTGTAGACTTGTGCTCTGATTGGTCGCCATTTTATGTCAGTCCACAATTTCTCGGAATGTCTTCGAGATATTATAGACTTTCAAATCTTGATGCGTAAAATAGTATTCCAAATGTTCAGTTGACAATTTATCGAGAGTTTACAATCTCTCAAGTTATTTTATAATTTTACGGAGTTTACCATTTTCCGGTGACATATATATATACCATACCTAGTATAGCATGGCGACGCGTCCCCACGGCACGGCATGCGTCGCCACGCCAACAATCGGTTTTACCCGCGGCTCTAGATGTTTCACATCAAAAACCTAGTGATACTTACATGTGGAGCGTATCTCTGTAACAGTGGGCGGTACCCGTGCCCGAAGGTGGCTATCATGCCAGCCCCGTCGCTCCGGTGCGGGTGCAGGGGGATGATCACTTGGACCTGAAACGAAAAGACGCATTAAAGAAAGAAAGAAAGAAAGAATAATATTAATTTAGCACTTAAATGAAACACGCACGGTACATAGAAATAAAAAATTAAAAAAAGAAATGTAGGTATGTTAAGAACTAAATGTGTCTCACGGCTGCACTAAAAAGGTCAATTTCAGCGATATGTCACACAGACTGATGCTGACTGACGCTGGTTTTCTAATGAAACCTTGAATGGACGAGTGGCGGTTCATTTGAATCCATCTAATATAGTCATATTCTTACATATATATACATAAATAGCATCTAAATAAAGTAAATAAAACATTAACATTAATGGTAAGAAATCTTAAAAAATCGTTCCTGATCTGGCCAAGAAAAAGTACATATTTAATTTTAAGAAATAGCAATGGTTTGAGAGGTTTGTGGCGACTTAAAAAAACAAGGAGCGATTATCACAAGTCACAGAGCTTCTTGTATATTTGATATCGTATCTGAATCCTGTATTTTTTGAGGGGCTCGGAATGGAAATCCTACTAATATTATAAACGCGAAAGTTTGTAAGTTTGTTACTCTTTCATGCAAAAACTACTGAATGGATCTTGATGAAATTTGGCGCAGAGTTAGATTGTAGTCTAGAATAACACATAGGATACTTTTTATCCCGGGAGTATGTTCCCTTAGGATAATTATCGACATACACGCGGGCGGAGCCGCGGGCGGCTGGTAGGTAGTAACGAATAAATAAAGAAACGCTTAAAGTGCCTCATCCATACAGTCGATGTGAGGTTCTGGAGTACTAATAACAAAATGAAAAAGTGTTTATTCACAGTAATACATTGCTAACAATATAATTATTACTATTGAAAAGGGAGGAACCTCCGACCAGACGGGTGTTTTGCCTGGTGGGCAACTGCCCGATAAGCGGCAGTTAAGTTGGCATATGTAACTTCATAATAACAGGCAAAATGTAGGAGTATAGAGGTATACGGAACAGAGAGTTAAGTCCCGCAAACCTCCATAGAAAAGGGAGGATCCTCCGACCAGATGGGTGTTGTGTCTGGTGGGCAACTGCTCGATGAGAGGCAGTTTAGTTGGCATATGTAACTTCATAATAACAGGCAAAATGTGGGAGTATAGAGTTATGCGGAACAGGGTGCAAAGTCCCGTAAACCTCAATAGAAAAGGGAGGATCCTCCGACCAGACGGTTGTTGTGTCTGGTGGGCCCGATAAGAGGCAGTTAAGTTGGCATATGTAACATCAAAATAACAGGCAAAATGTAGGAGTATAGAGGTATGCGGAATAGGGTGCAAAGTCCCGTAAACCTCCATAGAAAAGGGAGGATCCTCCGACCAGTTGTTGTGTCTGGTGGGCAACTGTCCGATACTTGATATTCGGACTGTTGTATATGTTCAAATCGCACGGAAAACTCCCTCTTTATGACGTAATTCATATAGATGTCGCTACATTCGTTTTTGTGGCGGTATATATGCACTACAGGAGAACCTATCATTCAACTCTGCTCACCCCTTTGCTAATATCATGCTTAATGTTATGATAATATCAAACTCACATCTTCTTCATAAGGTCTGAACACAGTGAGCGGTCGTAGAGACGCTGCATCGGCTACTATGACGCATCCCCACGCTGTGCCGATGTATAGCTCGCCGCGGAGAGCGCAGAGCGCTGTCACCTGAGAAAGAGAACATTAACAATAAATGAATAACATAATTTTCATGAGTTATATTGTAAGACTAGCTGTGCCCGCGACTTCGTTCGCGTGGATTTTGGAAAAAAAAATCGTGTCGCAGAGATACGTACAGTTAATATTTGCATTACCTGACCCTACTAGAATGAAGATTTAAAAAAATTTACTCACCTAATTGAGAGCCTCATAACTCCGTTATTTTTGAACCGATTTGAAAAATTCACACTCCTGTGGTAAAGACATATAACTTACCCGGCACTTATCCTCAGTGAGATGCTCGTCCAAGGCAATGGACTGCAGACTCTCAGAGCAAGGTACCAGCTTGCTGCAGTCCAATCTGGCGCACTGCTGCTTCGTACGCACTGACCACTGGTAGACGCATACTCCTGGAGGTAAAGAAAGTGGGTTTTAAAATGATGCCAGTCTGAGGTAGGTTTGGGAGTTCATACATGTAGAATGCATCAGGATTTTTTCGCCAGAGTCGTTACGCAGTGGGAC
>NDFZ01005435.1:422213-445217 GCA_002192655.3 Mamestra configurata | reverse complement strand
GGTTGGGGCGAAGGCCTTGCCTTTCCCTCGCGCGGCCCGCCTCCTCCTTTGCTAGCATTACTGCTTCGCAGAAGGAGGTGACCGCTTCCCAAGCCTCCTCGCTCCGGACCATGGATTCAACCAGGGCCGGACGCGAGAGGTCGCCGCCGCCGATCGCCTCGACGAGGACACGGCGGTGCTCAGCCCAAGCAGGGCAGACCTCCACCGTGTCCTCTGGGCGATCCTCACAGTGCTGACACCCGGGCGTGTCCTCCCGCTTAATCCGAAACAGATACCTCCCGAAACAGCCGTGTCCGGTTAGTACCTGCGTCAGGCGGAAGGTGAGGACGCCGTAGCGCCTCTCCAGCCACTCCTCAAAGAGGGGTCTTATCGCCGCAATTGTGGCGTGCCCAGACGGTTGACAACCCTAGAAAGCCTATTTGTAATGTCATTCGTCAGCTGTTGAATGTCAATGTTAGTACTTAAGTAATTGTTACATTTTAGTGAGCTGAATGGTGCTGATGCACGCGTCATGTTCGTGAACGGGCGCCGTCAGTGGAGACTGGTCATCCCTTGGTTGCCACTGCCTCATTTTAATATTTGATACGAATTGTTTTTTCTTTCTTTACATTGTTCTCATATATAGAAGCAACAAGGTAACCAGGATTATTGTAAACATAAAATGATTTAAAAGAGTGTCCGTGGAGTTTCTTGCACGTTCTTCTCCATAGAGATCTACGCTTTGGAACGTGCAAATAGCTTCATATTTTTGACGGACTGACTTTGACAATTCAAAAGTACCTTTATTTGAAATAAATGCTTTGAATTTGACTTTTATTACTTCTTATCCCATACAACAGTAACAGAATTAAGGATCATTATAATCATTCTAAAACTCAGCTGTTCAGAACATTTTGTCGAGTTGTGCGTAGGTATGAGGCAATAGTTTTTTTTCTCGCTTTCGGGGTTGCTCCCATAGTAAAAGTTGTTCATAATAATGAGTACAATGACCCCTTTTCAGGTATTGCGTTTATTCTGTTACACGTTGTATACATTTTAATTTACCTGCCACAACTGAGAGCGACGGCCACTCGCTGCAACTTGGACAGTCCCTGCAGCGCCGCCACTGAAGACGGAGCTCCCCCGACCGACTCCTGCACGCGCACGCACCAGATCAGGGCACAGCTTGAAGCGCTGCAAACATTATAAGTTTACAATAAACTTTACAAGCTCTAGAAATGGGGTCTGCGATTGTTTGGCAGTACGGTGATTAATTTTGGCATAGATACAGATCCTGGAGACGAGTTAAGGCTTTTTTTTTGAGAAAGTCTTTATTAAAGCTAGTACGGTGCTAAATAAGGTGGATATCAAGACGAGGTATCGAGACGGGGTATCAAGACGGGGTATGAAGACGTATCAAGACGGGGTATGAAGACGTATCAAGACGGGGTATGAAGACGGGGTATCAAGACGGGGTATCAAGACGGGGTATCAAGACGTATCAAGACGAGGTATGAAGACGAGGTATCGAGACGGGGTATCACGACGTATCAAGACGGGGTATGAAGACGTATCAAGACGGGGTATCAAGACGGGGTATCAAGACGTATCAAGACGAGGTATCAAGACGGGATATCAAGACGGGGTATGAAGACGTATCAAGACGGGGTATCAAGACGGGGTATCAAGACGAGGTATCAAGACGGGGTATCAAGACGGGGTATCAAGACGAGGTATCAAGACTGCGTATCAAGACGGGGTATCAAGACGTATCAAGACGGGGTATCAAGACGTATCAAGACGGGGTATGAAGACGTATCAAGACGGGGTATCAAGACGTATCAAGACGGGGTATGAAGACGTATCAAGACGGGGTATGAAGACGTATCAAGACGGGGTATGAAGACGTATCAAGACGGGGTATCAAGACGTATCAAGACGGGGTATGAAGACGTATCAAGACGGGGTATGAAGACGTATCAAGACGGGGTATGAAGACGTATCAAGACGGGGTATCAAGACGTATCAAGACGGGGTATGAAGACGTATCAAGACGGGGTATGAAGACGTATCAAGACGGGGTATGAAGACGTATCAAGACGGGGTATCAAGACGTATCAAGACGGGGTATGAAGACGTATCAAGACGGGGTATGAAGACGTATCAAGACGGGGTATGAAGACGTATCAAGACGGGGTATCAAGACGTATCAAGACGGGGTATGAAGACGTATCAAGACGGGGTATGAAGACGTATCAAGACGGGGTATGAAGACGTATCAAGACGGGGTATCAAGACGTATCAAGACGGGGTATGAAGACGTATCAAGACGGGGTATGAAGACGTATCAAGACGGGGTATGAAGACGTATCAAGACGGGGTATCAAGACGTATCAAGACGGGGTATGAAGACGTATCAAGACGGGGTATGAAGACGTATCAAGACGGGGTATGAAGACGTATCAAGACGGGGTATCAAGACGTATCAAGACGGGGTATGAAGACGTATCAAGACGGGGTATGAAGACGTATCAAGACGGGGTATCAAGACGTATCAAGACGGGGTATGAAGACGTATCAAGACGGGGTATGAAGACGTATCAAGACGGGGTATGAAGACGTATCAAGACGGGGTATCAAGACGTATCAAGACGGGGTATGAAGACGTATCAAGACGGGGTATGAAGACGTATCAAGACGGGGTATCAAGACGTATCAAGACGGGGTATGAAGACGTATCAAGACGGGGTATGAAGACGTATCAAGACGGGGTATGAAGACGTATCAAGACGGGGTATCAAGACGTATCAAGACGGGGTATGAAGACGTATCAAGACGGGGTATGAAGACGTATCAAGACGGGGTATGAAGACGTATCAAGACGGGGTATGAAGACGTATCAAGACGGGGTATCAAGACGTATCAAGACGGGGTATGAAGACGTATCAAGACGGGGTATGAAGACGTATCAAGACGGGGTATGAAGACGTATCAAGACGGGGTATCAAGACGTATCAAGACGGGGTATGAAGACGTATCAAGACGGGGTATGAAGACGTATCAAGACGGGGTATGAAGACGTATCAAGACGGGGTATCAAGACGTATCAAGACGGGGTATGAAGACGTATCAAGACGGGGTATGAAGACGTATCAAGACGGGGTATGAAGACGTATCAAGACGGGGTATCAAGACGTATCAAGACGGGGTATGAAGACGTATCAAGACGGGGTATGAAGACGTATCAAGACGGGGTATGAAGACGTATCAAGACGGGGTATCAAGACGTATCAAGACGGGGTATGAAGACGTATCAAGACGGGGTATGAAGACGTATCAAGACGGGGTATGAAGACGTATCAAGACGGGGTATCAAGACGTATCAAGACGGGGTATGAAGACGTATCAAGACGGGGTATGAAGACGTATCAAGACGGGGTATCAAGACGGGGTATCAAGACGAGGTATCAAGACGGGGTATCAAGACGTATCAAGACGGGGTATGAAGACGTATCAAGACGGGGTATGAAGACGTATCAAGACGGGGTATGAAGACGGGGTATCAAGACGACGTATCAAGACGGGGTATCAAGACGTATCAAGACGGGGTATGAAGACGTATCAAGACGGGGTATGAAGACGGGGTATCAAGACGAGGTATTAAAACGGGGTATCAAGACGGGGTATCAAGACGTATCAAGACGGGGTATGAAGACGGGGTATCAAGACGAGGTATCAAGACGGGGTATCAAGACGTATCAAGACGGGGTATGAAGACGGGGTATGAAGACGGGGTATCAAGACGGGGTATCAAGACGTATCAAGACGAGGTATCAAGACGGGGTATCAAGACGTATCAAGACGAGGTATCAAGACGGGGTATCAAGACGAGGTATCAAGACGGGGTATCAAGACGGGGTATCAAGACGTATCAAGACGGGGTATCAAGACGTATCAAGACGGGGTATGAAGACGTATCAAGACGTATCAAGACGGGGTATGAAGACGGGGTATCAAGACGTATCAAGACGGGGTATCAAGACGTATCAAGACGGGGTATGAAGACGGGGTATCAAGACGAGGTATCAAGACGGGGTATCAAGACGGGGTATGAAGACGGGGTATCAAGACGAAGTATCAAGACGGGGTATCAAGACGGGATATCAAGACGTATCAAGACGGGGTATGAAGACGGGGTATCAAGACGAAGTATCAAGACGGGGTATCAAGACGGGATATCAAGACGTATCAAGACGGGGTATGAAGACGGGGTATCAAGACGAAGTATCAAGACGGGGTATCAAGACGTATCAAGACGGGGTATCAAGACGTATCAAGACGGGATATCAAGACGGGGTATGAAGAGGGGGTATCAAGACGAGGTATCAAGACGGGGTATCAAGACGTATCAAGACGGGGTATGAAGACGGGGTATCAAGACGAAGTATCAAGACGGGGTATCAAGACGAAGTATCAAGACGGGGTATCAAGACGGGGTATAAAGACGGGGTATTAAGACGGGGTATCAAGACGGGGTATGAAGACGGGGTATCAAGACGGGGTATCAAGACGTATCAAGACGGGTTATCAAGACGGGGTATTAAGATGGGGTATAAAGACAGGGTATCGAGACGGGGTATTAAGACGGGGTATCAAGACGGGGTATTAAAACGGGGTATCAAGACGGGGTATTAAGACGGGGTATTAAGACGGGGTATCAAGACGGTTTATCAAGACGGGGTATTAAGACGGGGTATTAAAATGGGGTATTAAGACGAGGTATCAAGACGGGTATCAAGACAAGTTATCAAGACGAGGTATCACGATACAGATAAGAGCTACAAAGAAATGAAAGCGCCGTTTGCACACTTGCACACGAAGGGTTCCGAACCGCCGAAAAAACATGTTTCTTGTATGGTGGCCCCCTTTTGTTTTTTAATTTTATTTAATTTTTATTACGTATTTGTTGTTATAGCGGCAACAGAAATACATCATCTGTGAAAATTTCAACTGTCTAGCTATCGCGGTTCATGAGATACAGCCTGGTGATAGACAGACGGACAGCGGAGTCTTAGTAATAGGGTCCCGTTTTTAACCTTTGGGTACGGAACCCTCAAAACAAAACCTTGCCTTTGCTGTTACGTATTCGGGTAAAAACAGAGGTACTACAGTATACTTACGAGTAAACAGAGATCCTGCCGGCGGAGTCGCCGAGCCACATCTTGTTGCCAACGCGACATATTGCTGTCACCATGACGGGATCCGCTTTGTCTGACAAAAGAAAAAAATAAATATTTTTTCAGATTGTTGTAGTACCCAGTACGTAACTAAGTTGTAGGGGTCATGATAGGCTGTCACTTTCACAAGACTCGGTCGCGGGCTATGCGGCCCTTATATAGGCCAATTAATTCCAGAACCTTGTACTGTCGAAACATCTGGAATGTTCACCTAAATACCGGTCCCGACTGACCATATGTCGAGAACCCTAGAATGTTCTAGCATAGAAAAGTCTAGAAGGTACTTGACTCTACTAGTTCTGCTACTCGATACTAGATGGCGCTAGTCGTAACTAATGTCGTTATGTACCCGGCATTAATTCTGGCGCGTAACAGTATTTTGACACCGACTTCCGAAATTAAAGTTTTGTATACTTTTGTAGTGTTTTTTTTATTTATTTTGCACGTTTTACCCCACGCCCAAAAACGCCACAAAACACGCAATTTCGTTTACTTGGATGACATATTTTTTTCAGCTATGATGGAATGACAGCTCATGTGATCACGTGACATCTTGATTATATGGATTGACAGCTCACTGACTCACCCAAGCCTTCACTTCGACATGTTTACAGCCGGTTGATTCTGCTAACATGTCGAAGTTTAGGCTTCGGGGAAGTGATCACGAGGTGAACTGCCAATCTATATAATCAAAATGGAATGACAGCTCACCTCGTGATCACTTCACCCAAGCCTTCATTTTGACATGTTTACAGAATAGACCGGCAGAACGTTGGTGATGACTTCCCCGGACGAGCTCCTTCACAAGAAGCTGTACTACTTACCCGTCAGCACTCTAACGGTGTGATGGTGCGTGAAGCTGGTGGCGGTTGCTAGAAGGGTGTGCGCCCTCTCCGGCTCTCCTCCTCCGTACCACATCTCCCAGCCTGGCACTCCTTCTTCTGCGGAAGATTGGGCTTGCTTTAACTTTCGTTTGATCCGAGCAGTAGTTTTAGGTAATGGAGTTTCTTGTCCGTTCTTCTCCATTGTAAATGTGAAAATGTAAATCTACCTTTGTAAATGGACAGTAGAGGGAAAGTTTAAGTATTACGTAACGCAATTTTCGAAGATTCTTGACCCTACCTCCCCCCAAATAACGCGCGCNCTTGACCCTCCCTCCCCCCCATGTAACGCGCCGTAACGCTTATCTGTACCCCCCTCCCCCTCCCTAAACGTTACGTATCATCCAAGTGACAATTTTTACCTAAAAGTTACAATTATGTCTACTAATCTCATGTTACCAATTTTTTAAATTAATTAATGTCATTTCAAGAAAAACATTGATGTTTATTTTTGTTTGGCAAAATGACTACTGTTTAGTGACTGTGTAACTCGAAAATATGTTTAGTGAGCTAGCGTTAAATAAAAAAAACAATGTTACGTAACGCGTTGTTCGAATACCCCTCCCGCCCCTGTAACGCATCGTAACGTTTTACATACTTGAACGCCCCTAGAGTCGCTTTATTTTTATACATATTCTTTTAACTGTAATGTTGACGTTCAAAAGTGCCTTTTAATGGCCTAATTCGAATAAACGTTTTGACTTTGACCGAAGTATGAAAACAGGTGAAATGATGCATTGTGCGTACATAATAATTATAATCAATTGATCAATGTATGTATACAAAATATTGTAAAACTTATATTTGAAAAGAGTAACTATGGAGTTTCTTGCCCGTTCTTCTCTATAAGAATCTATACTAAGAGTTATTTAAGTTTGTCACTCTTAAGTTCGTCACAATTCGCAGCGCAGTAGTCTATTTTACAACCGATCGTAACACCGCGCATGCGTGGTCTCGCGTTAGCTGGCGCGTGTAGTGTCGTCTCAGTCGCTCGTGTACGTTCGATGCTTACTTGTGTCTCGCTTGCTCAATGCAATAAGACTGTCGATGCCATAAGTGATACACATTGTTATTATTTTTAATTAGTTGTTTTTGTTATTGTTTTGTTATCTTCATATTAATGCCTTTAATGGCCCCACAAATTTATTTATGGAAGGAGTTTCGGAAATTTTGAGTGATAGTGAGTAAATAATAAAAGACTTTATATTGACTTATAAACTTTATATTGAACTAGTTTGGGTAATGCGCTGTGCCCTCGCTTGTGTCTGTGTTTGTGATCCAACTTCGACCTGCGACAATGAGTTAGCTGGCTATACTTCAAGTGAGTACATGTACCTTTAAATTTAGCTTTCATTTATTTGGTGCGAACACAATCCCTCACTTTCAATTACCTATACTTATTACCTTCTTATGTATTTCTACCTACTTATCTTACAATCGCAAACTGCTTCTACAACTTTATTCAAGTGAGTAAAAAAAACATAATACGTATAAAACAAATATATTTTTACGCGCTAACACTTTTTTGCGCGATTGCACCTGCGCGGTCGTCATAAACAGCTAACTTCAGAGAGGCAAGGATGGTTTGCTAGCATTATACCTTTCCGAATGGACAGTAGAGTCGCTTTATTTTTATACATATTCTTTTAACTGTAATGTTGACGTTCAAAAGTGTCTTTTATTGGTCTAATTGGAATAAACGTTTTGGCTTTGATTTTGTAATTGCTTTAACCATGTAATAGAATGATCACTATATATTATAAAACAAAGTCCCCCGCCGCGTCTGTCTGTCTGTTCGCGATAAACTCAAAAACTACTGCACCAATTTTGATGCGGTTTTCACGGAATGGATGGGATTATTCATGAGGAAGGTTTAGGTGTATAAGTCGTCCCGAAATTCCTACGGGAACGGGAAAAATGGGATATACGCGTACGAAATCGCGGGCGAAAGCTAGTAGAATGATAAATTTAAATCCATATAATAACTGGTGCTGTAGTATTTAACAAAAATCATAGATACTATGACTGATTCTGCAAACATGTCGAAGTGAAGGCTTGGGTGAAGTGATCACGAGGTGAGCTGTCAATCCATATAATCAAGATGGAATGATTATATGGAGCTCACTTCGTGATCACGTGACACCTTGATTGTATGGATTGACAGCTCACCTCGTGATCACTTCACCCAAGCCTTCACTTCGACATGTTTACAAAATCGACCGGCTGATCCTTTCGATGCGATTAATTTTAAATAGACCGAGCGGCGTACCTGTGATTGATGATTATGTTCAACGAAATAAGCAGCAATAAAACGACAAATAAAAAGACAGTTTTTTTTTTATTAGGCATTAAAATATTGTACCTTTGAGCATTGGATGGGATACCATCAAATTACTCTTTAACGCTCTGAGCGGAGCAGAAGGGAGTGTCAGACTCTTACTGACTAAAACCCACCCGTGTTCCTCCTAGTGCTCTGGGCCGTGTTAACTCTTTCGAACAAATTCCTTAACCCTGGTTGTGCATGAAGTTAAAATTAATCAAAAAAATAACTTACCACTGACTCCCAGCACGGTGCAGGCAGCAGCCGCGGTGGCAGTCCTGGCAGCGGCAGCGTCAGCCAGCGCGCAGTACTCGGGCGCCGCCGCCACGCTCACCAGGGCGGCGGCTGAGGCGCGCAGCTCGGGGGAGCCGGACCAGCAGCGGCGCATCGTCTCTAGCATGCAGCAGGGGTATTCCAGGTCCTGGTGGAGGTAAGTTGATATAAATGGTCGGCTTCAGTCCACAAGGAGGCAGCTATACGTTATACAGGATGATTTTTGACGTGACAACGTCTAATAAATCGATGAACGCCGGCTGTAACGGGTGTACGCCCATTGTGACGTACGCTCATTGTAACGTTACGATCATTTCATCGATGTTTTGTTATGACGTTGTCACGTTAAACTATCGTCCGCAAACCGACTTTTCCGACAGCCTTTTTTTTCATTCATTCATTATAATCCGTTCAAGTTTCATTAAAATCGTGAAGAGGTTACAAACGGAAAGACAGACAGAGTTACTTTCGCTTTAATAATAATATTAGTATGAATTCAAACAAAGAAATAATGTTCACCATTCTTTTCGACACTTTTACTTTTCAAATCGGAAATGTTTTTAAATCACACTTATATTTGTTTTTTCTTTCTAAACACTCACCCTAGGTGACAGGGAAGGCCTGGCTCCTTCCAACACAGCTTCCTTCACGGCCTCGTGACCCTCAAACGGCTGCCGCACTGTCACTATCTCGTATAACAGCATGCCATATGAGAAACAGTCCACCTGAGAGAAATAACAAAATAAAAACATTTCTATTATGTCACCGGATATGTGCAAAGTGGTCATTGATAATTGTCAATTCAATTCTATTCAATATCTTTATTGTGGATCATAGGTTAGTACATAATACAGGTCTTAAAAATTAAATAATGATCAGCTATGTCCCGCCCATAGGGCACACAATAGTTACATTAGGAATAAAACAATGATAAAAAAATAATTATATTAATAACAAAATACATGAGTGGGCCACTGAACGCTTCATGACTGAGGAGGACTATATTGGAGCAGTGATTTGTCTGCAAGAAAGTCTTTTATAGAGTAGTAGCACTTGTCTACTAACAGATCATGGAGACTCTTTTTAAACTTCTTTATTACTGGTATCATTCTAATAGGCCCCAGAATATTATTAAAGATGCGTGTAGCTGTACAAAAGATACTTTCGTGCATTAGATGGGTCTTGCTAGCCACTGTTCGCAATTTGTCCTTTCGCCGTATACGAGTGTAGTAGTTATACATTTGAATATTATTTTTTACAAATACTGCGGCCTCAAATATGTAAACACATGGCAGAGTTAGAATGTTCATTTTTTTTAAAAAGGGCTTACAGGAATCAGTTTGACTTAAGTTACATATGGCCCTTATGCAACGTTTTTGAGCAACAAAAGCTCGCTCTTTGTCTGTGCTGTTGCCCCAGAATATTACACCGTATCTGAGGATAGAGCTGACGTAACCGTGGTAGGCTGTTAGTAATGTTGTCTGATTTGCTATTTTCCTCAATCTGTAAAGTGCATATGAAAACTGTCCCAGCTTTTTGCATACATGGCTAATATGAAGTTTCCAATTTAGTTTATTGTCAATATGCAGCCCAAGAAATTTTGTTACTTCAGTTTCTTCAATGACGCTATCTAGGTAATGGATATTTAATGTGCCCGTACGTTGAATTCGTATTCTGAAGTTCATTATTTTAGTTTTATCAATATTAATATTGTGTACTGACATAAACAGGCAATGTGCTCAGGTCAGGAAAGAACAATATAAAAAAGTGGCCATGCGCGAGTTGATCTCGCGTGCAAAGGGTTCTGAAGGCATCTCATTCTAGTAATATGTTAATTTAACACTATAAACTTCTTATAGTTTTCCTGTAATGTGTAGGTAAAGAATCTGCATTTTTTTTTTTCTAAATTTTATGCTCAGTAGTTTTCGGAAGGGGGAAATGGTAATTTTTCATGAATTTCTTGAATAACTTCAAAACTATTGATTTTAAAATTAAGGCAATAATATATTTGAAACCATCACAATACGCCCGCCCTTTCATTTTGATATATCACACGATACAGTTGGAGTTTTTTTTTCTAAGTTTTCTTGTTTTTCCCCCAAAAGTGACCCTCATGCTCAAAATTTATTTATTTGCGTATTGCGTCCTTGTTTGGGTCACAGAAGTTCATATGTGTACCAAATTTCAGACTTGGAGAAAATTGGCTGTGACAAACAGACAGACACACAACCGAGTGATGCAATAAGGGTTCCGTTTCTTACGGATGTTTGGAACCCTAAAAAATATAACGCCTGCTTTCCTGGTCAGCCACCCACATTCCACTAATTTTTGTAGTTATTAGAAAAAAAATTGTAGAGAATTTAATGCACTACAGATTGTAGAGCATATCCGCTAATATAATTAAAACCACAGAAAGCAAGATTTTTGCGATACACCCGTTACCCATTTTGAATATCGACGCGGACTCGAGATTTTATGTAATTTTTGACACAACTTTTAAAATACCAAAAGTAACTTAATAAAAGTGTACCTACAACTTTCTGGTTCCCCGGTTATACATGATATATTTGACTACCGCCTGTCTGAAAGACAAAAACCGATCCCTTATAAGATAATCTGTGTGTGTTTGACCGCTTGTCACAACCAATTCGCTCCGAATCAATTGATCCGTTTTAGTTGAAATTGGGAACGCTTCCGAACTTTAGTGACTCCGAAGACTGCCCCAGAAAATAGTTATTTTATATTGCAGATTACTGACACACCTATAGGAAGTCTATGGTTTTAAAATAAAATGCAAAAAAACATTAATTAAGTCGGGAACCTTTGTGTGCGAGTCCTACTCGCACTTGGCTGGCCTGTTGGTCGAGTGGTTAGTGACCCTGACTGCTAAATCGGAGGTCGTGGGTTCGATTCCCACCCAGGACAAATCTTTGTGTGATGAGCATGATCATTTGTTCTGTGTCTGGGTGTAATTTGTCTATAATATGTATGTATTTAGAAATATATAAGTATGTTTATCAGTTGTCTGGTTGCCATAGCACAGGCTCTGCCTAGTTTGGGATCGGATGACCGTGTGTGAGTTGTCCCAAGTTATTATATTATTATTATTATTACTTGGCCGGTTCTCTACCAAGATCTTCTTCTAATACAATCTGACTCACCTTCTCATTGTACTCTTCTTCGCCGTTATATCGCATGATCTCAGGCGCCATGAACCCTTCTGTGCCTCCGAAGCCTTTGGTGCCTGATGGAGGCGCTAGTCGACTTATACCTGGAGACAAAATCAATGGAAACATGCTTGATGCTGGTCCTGCTCCATAGGACAATCAAGGGTGTAGACAAAATCAAACTGGTTGATTAATGTATTAACTTTATAGATATACTGTTTCTTTTTTTGTGTTTTTATTTTTCTGTTGACTCACACACTGTTGTTTAATTAATGGTTCCAATGTTTGTAAATATGTGAGTACCATTTACCTAAATTTCTGTAGAAAATGAATAAGTTTACCTCTGCTGGTGATACTTTGTTCTTATAAGTAGCATACTCTGGGTGCATCGTCCTCACATAATATTAAATTAATTTTTGTATACCAAATTTTGTAAAATCATTATTTGAAAAGAGTAACTATGGAGTTTCTTGTCCGTTCTTCTCCATAAGAATCTACCTTTCCGAATGGACAGTAGAGTCACTTTATTAATGTAACATTATTATTTTACTGAACTGTAAACGATGACGTTCAAAAGTGCCGTTTAATGGCCTAATTGAAATAAACGTTTTGACTTTGACTTGACTTTGACTTTGGAATTGAACTTTATGTAATGAATAAAGTACTTAATCTTGAAAGTCGTATCCTGAAGTAAACGTGTGGAACCTCTTCCGATTTTTATAGTTTTTTGATTTGAGCCGAAATCATCAAAGGCGACCACAAAAAACCCCGAGTCAAACGAGGAGAAACGATTCTTCTGTCTTTGATCCCGTGACGAAATGAATCAGAAAATAACGGCGGAGGTGTTAAAATAAATATTAAATCATCAAATGACTTCTTCCGCTCTGGGTGGAGCGGAAGGGCGTGTCAGACTCTTACTGACTAAAACCCATCCGTGTTCCTTCTAAAGCCCTTTGCGTTTCAGGGCCGCGGTGACTCTTTCGAACAAATTCCGCAACCCTGGCAGAAATATTAGTACCTGGGTGACCGTTTTTTGGTAAACGTTTTCTAAATAAAAATAAAACCTAGCTAGATCGATTTATCTCGCTCGAAACCCCCTGCATACTAAATTTCATGAAAATCGTTGGAGCCGTTTCCGAGATTCAGATTATATATATAAGAATTGCTAGTTTAAAGATAGTACCTGGATGACCGATTAAACTGATTTTGATGAATTTTCTATGGGGTCAATCGGAAATTATATCCTTTCACATAAAGAATTTTTCAAATCGGATCATAAATGACGGAGAAGATTTGAGAACGTCATCCTTTTTTTAGGAATTCGGTTAAAAATGAGGTCTTCATGCGATTCGACCTCTTGTCCTATCCGACAGGAAACGTGGTTTTTCCAGGATAAAAAGTTATTCAGAGAATATAGTGTAGCTTCCTATGTTTTTTTTTTGAGATTGATTTGCTCTTGACTCTAGTCTAGGTTATAGATGACAGAGACAAAGTCGACGATGGAGCGAGCTTACCCAGAAGAAGCCTGTTCACTCTAACTTCGAAGAGATTAGGGTTGTATGCGATCGGAAACACAGACGCAGGCAGAGAGTTCCACTCCTTTGCTGTGCGCATTAAAAAGACGTTTGGAAACGTTTAGTGCGAATTGGTGGAATAGCAACAAGTTAGAGATGGTAACTTGCAGTGCTTCTAGATGTCCGATGGTAGAAAAGGGGCCGCTGGGATGAGTTCGTGGAGTTTTTCTAGAGAGAAAAACTTTTATTTATCAGTATAGTAAATTAGATTCAGTATTAACCGTAATCTCCTAGTTTAACGTGCACGTTGAGCGGGCCTCCGCTCAGCTCCTCCCCTGGTCGAGGCATCTTCCATACCAGTACGTTCTCCGACTAAAACAAAAAAAACTTAGTTACTTTGGCAATATTTTACCTATGGTAAGGGAAGCTAGCTATACAGCAGGCGCGAGGCTCCGTATGCACGGTGAAATATGTAGCTGTTCCTCGCATTTTTTGTAAAACGAGACCCTTCATACTCTGTCTGTCTTAGATATAAGTGTCTGCCATAAGGTGGGGGTGGGTTTCTGTGTGTATGAGAAGATACCTCTGCTCCATGGTGGGGGTGCGTGTGTCTGTATGAGGCCGCTGCCACAAGGTGGGGGTGGGTTTGTGTCTGTATGAGACCGCTGCTCCATGGTGGGGGTGCGTGTGTCTGTATGAGGCCGCTGCCACAAGGTGGGGGTGGGTTTGTGTCTGTATGAGACCGCTGCTCCATGGTGGGGGTGCGTGTGTCTGTATGAGGCCGCTGCCACAAGGTGGGGGTGGGTTTGTGTCTGTATGAGACCGCTGCTCCATGGTGGGGGTGCGTGTGTCTGTATGAGGCCGCTGCCACAAGGTGGGGGTGGGTTTGTGTCTGTATGAGACCGCTGCTCCATGGTGGGGGTGCGTGTGTCTGTATGAGGCCGCTGCCACAAGGTGGGGGTGGGTTTGTGTCTGTATGAGACCGCTGCTCCATGGTGGGGGTGCGTGTGTCTGTATGAGGCCGCTGCCACAAGGTGGGGGTGGGTTTGTGTCTGTATGAGACCGCTGCTCCATGGTGGGGGTGCGTGTGTCTGTATGAGGCCGCTGCCACAAGGTGGGGGTGGGTTTGTGTCTGTATGAGACCGCTGCTCCATGGTGGGGGTGCGTGTGTCTGTATGAGGCCGCTGCCACAAGGTGGGGGTGGGTTTGTGTCTGTATGAGACCGCTGCTCCATGGTGGGGGTGCGTGTGTCTGTATGAGGCCGCTGCCACAAGGTGGGGGTGGGTTTGTGTCTGTATGAGACCGCTGCTCCATGGTGGGGGTGCGTGTGTCTGTATGAGGCCGCTGCCACAAGGTGGGGGTGGGTTTGTGTCTGTATGAGACCGCTGCTCCATGGTGGGGGTGCGTGTGTCTGTATGAGGCCGCTGCCACAAGGTGGGGGTGGGTTTGTGTCTGTATGAGACCGCTGCTCCATGGTGGGGGTGCGTGTGTCTGTATGAGGCCGCTGCCACAAGGTGGGGGTGGGTTTGTGTCTGTATGAGACCGCTGCTCCATGGTGGGGGTGCGTGTGTCTGTATGAGGCCGCTGCCACAAGGTGGGGGTGGGTTTGTGTCTGTATGAGACCGCTGCTCCATGGTGGGGGTGCGTGTGTCTGTATGAGGCCGCTGCCACAAGGTGGGGGTGGGTTTGTGTCTGTATGAGACCGCTGCTCCATGGTGGGGGTGCGTGTGTCTGTATGAGGCCGCTGCCACAAGCTGGGGGTGGGTTTCTGTCTGTATGGGAAGAGACCGCTGCCCGTTGCCGTGGTAAATTGTACCTTGAGATCTCTGTAGACGACGCGCCTCACATGTAGATACTCGAGCGCCCGCGCAACTTGCAGAGCGAGCGCACGCGCGAGTCGAGCGCTACAGCGCGACCCACACTCGCGGTAGCTGCGTAGTACGCCATCAAGAGCACCCTGTGTATAAAGACATGGAGTTTATTTGTGTGATTGTGTTATAAAAGAACAAGGAAAATCTTCAAATAATGTGGAAGTAATACAATAGGGAGCGTGAATTTAAACAAAAGTATCAATGTAATTATACGTTAGTAGTTCCATATTTGCAACACTATTTTTCGTTCCCCATTGGGTATTTGACAACAATTAAACATCTTGAATAATTATTAATAAGATGATTACTAAAGTAGAACAATTTGTGAAAAAGTAAATAAAATCGGTAAAAGAGTATGGACAGCTCTTGTCAAGGCTAGGCTAGGCTAGGCTAGGCAGATGATACTTACGGCGGGCGCTAGTGCCAGTAACAGCGACAAGGGAGCAGCACACACAGCTAGCAACGGCACCACGTGCTGGTGCTTCAGCTGGCTGAGTATGGACAGCTCTTGTCAAGGCTAGGCTAGGCTAGGCTAGGCAGATGATACTTACGGCGGGCGCTAGTGCCAGTAACAGCGACAAGGGAGCAGCACACACAGCTAGCAACGGCACCACGTGCTGGTGCTTCAGCTGGCTGAGTATGGACAGCTCTTGTCAAGGCTAGGCTAGGCTAGGCTAGGCAGATGATACTTACGGCGGGCGCTAGTGCCAGTAACAGCGACAAGGGAGCAGCACACACAGCTAGCAACGGCACCACGTGCTGGTGCTTCAGCTGGCTGAGTATGGACAGCTCTTGTCAAGGCTAGGCTAGGCTAGGCTAGGCAGATGATACTTACGGCGGGCGCTAGTGCCAGTAACAGCGACAAGGGAGCAGCACACACAGCTAGCAACGGCACCACGTGCTGGTGCTTCAGCTGGCTGAGTATGGACAGCTCTTGTCAAGGCTAGGCTAGGCTAGGCTAGGCAGATGATACTTACGGCGGGCGCT
This sequence comes from Mamestra configurata, assembly GCA_002192655.3. NCBI lineage: Eukaryota > Metazoa > Arthropoda > Insecta > Lepidoptera > Noctuidae > Mamestra > Mamestra configurata. Next base: position 428,988 of record NDFZ01005435.1, on the reverse strand, counting down.
AGTGCCAGTAACAGCGACAAGGGAGCAGCACACACAGCTAGCAACGGCACCACGTGCTGGTGCTTCAGCTGGCTGAGTATGGACAGCTCTTGTCAAGGCTAGGCTAGGCTAGGCTAGGCAGATGATACTTACGGCGGGCGCTAGTGCCAGTAACAGCGACAAGGGAGCAGCACACACAGCTAGCAACGGCACCACGTGCTGGTGCTTCAGCTGGCTGAGTATGGACAGCTCTTGTCAAGGCTAGGCTAGGCTAGGCTAGGCAGATGATACTTACGGCGGGCGCTAGTGCCAGTAACAGCGACAAGGGAGCAGCACACACAGCTAGCAACGGCACCACGTGCTGGTGCTTCAGCTGGCTGAGTATGGACAGCTCTTGTCAAGGCTAGGCTAGGCTAGGCTAGGCAGATGATACTTACGGCGGGCGCTAGTGCCAGTAACAGCGACAAGGGAGCAGCACACACAGCTAGCAACGGCACCACGTGCTGGTGCTTCAGCTGGCTGAGTATGGACAGCTCTTGTCAAGGCTAGGCTAGGCTAGGCTAGGCAGATGATACTTACGGCGGGCGCTAGTGCCAGTAACAGCGACAAGGGAGCAGCACACACAGCTAGCAACGGCACCACGTGCTGGTGCTTCAGCTGGCTGAGTATGGACAGCTCTTGTCAAGGCTAGGCTAGGCTAGGCTAGGCAGATGATACTTACGGCGGGCGCTAGTGCCAGTAACAGCGACAAGGGAGCAGCACACACAGCTAGCAACGGCACCACGTGCTGGTGCTTCAGCTGGCTGAGTATGGACAGCTCTTGTCGCAGGCCGCAGTAGGCGCGGCAAGCTGCTGCTGTTGGTTCTCGTTCCCAGCGGGAGAGGGCGGCCTGCGGGATGGAGAGGGAGGATTAATGGGGTTTGCAAGAAGGAATTTATGTTCAAAAGAAAGTTCTCAGATTTCTCAAACGGCACCTTCAAAAAGGGAGTGATTTCGAATTTTCTAAAGAACACTTAAAATTGCTCTTACAAGCTCTATGAACTTTTAAAAATTTATAAGGACAGCATCAGATTTGGATGATCATCATAATGCGATTTTTTAGGTTATGCGATTATTTTCTTACACATTTTAGAGTAATTTAAGTATTATCGTAGGCTTCCATCAACCGAGGAAAAGACACCATTCATAAAACATTAAAAAACCATGGTATACCTTATAAGCATGATGAGCAGCCGCATCACTGGTGGGCGGCGGCGGCACAGGCTGCAGCGCCTTGAGCGCCACGCTGATGGGGTCCCGGGGGCCCAGCGCGCCGGCCGGGGCCCGCCACGTGGCGGCCAGCACGGTGCCGAAGGCGCCCCGCCCCGCCACAGCGCCCCGGGATATGTGCTCCCAACGAGCGCGCTTTGATTCTTCTACGTCTAGGAGTAACTGGAGATAGTATTTTATAATTCTTTAGGGTCTGTATGATAATCAGAGATCGGAATAGGTAGACTATATTTACCTAATGTTCGTGGAAGTAAGTAACATAGTTTCCTACGGGAACAGGAAAAACCGGGATTTGCGTGCTTTCGCGTGCAAAAGCTCGTTGTATATAATCCTAATTACTCACAGTATCGGGGGCGACCAGTCGTAGCTGCACTCGGCTGTCGCTGTGCAAGGGGCAGTGCAGGCGACTGCTGGTGCAGGCCGCGAGGATGCACTGCTCCACCGTCCAGGCTGTCGCTATGGAGAAGTTCTGAGGCTCGCTGTTCACTACGCCTTCTACTGAGCCGAGGCGGGATGAGGCTGGAACAAGATAGATAAGCTGTACAATCGTACTACTTCTAGTCTTCATAGACAGTGTCCGGAGGATATGACTGAAGTCAGTTTGACTTAAATCAACCCTCAAGCCAGTTTCTTTTTTTTAAGGATGGGAAATCATCACGACTTCTTCCGCTCTGTGTGGAGCGGAAGGGCGTGTCAGACTCTTACTGACTAAAACCCATCCGTGTTCCTTCTAAAGCCCTTTGCGTTCCAGGGCCGCGGTGACTCTTTTGAACGAATTCTGCAACTCTGGCCCCACGCAATCCCAAAGGATACACACACACACAGGATAAGACCAAAAGCATGATTAAAAATCTATTGAGATCATAGATATAATAAACAAGGAGATATGCCCGGTAGACGAAAATGTATCGGAACCCTATGTCTCCACATTACCCCCGCCATACGGCAACTACTACACATGCAATTTAGTAAAAGCAATAGATAAGCAGTCGCGCACACGCCCGCATTTCTTAAAACAGAACGTACTACACAATCAATTATAAACCTTATCCCTTCAAACATAGCGTGTATTTACCATGCACCGTACAACTTACTCACACAAAAGCAACGGACGCTTTCGTTGCGCTGTGCAAAAGCAATTTATTTTACATAAACGCTAGTGATTGACTAAATCGGAAAGTTATCGAATCTTCTATTAATTATTGTACAAAAAAAATTTGGGGTCCTGGAAACAAAATGCCATGTCCAGAAAATATAAAAAAAAACAATATGTAGCTAAAAATATATGTATTATTAAGTAAATTAAAACAATAAAAATCCGGTTACGTCGGTTAGGCTGTTATGGCGTATTGAAACAGTAGGCATTGTTGAAAGCTGCTATGATGGTTACTTACTAACCTCATATTATATTATGCAGCACCCTAAAATTGTGTAACACATTATCAATCAAGATCTGAATGATTTTGAAACACATGGCTAATCCATTGTTTCATTTGTTCGAAAAATTGGTCTGCTCAACAAAGTAAATAACGCAATGAATGTTGTTGAACTGTCATAATGAAAGCGATTCCTGCCGTAAGTATATTACGAAATTACCCCGCAGGTAATAGGTTTTTGTTCTAAATAAACCCTAGTTAGTAAAGAAATTGTTAAATACATGAAAACAAACACACACCCATGCATAACAAATAAATAACATGAATATGTTGACTTATTTTAAGCATAAGTCACTAGTATATTATCTGAACCATGCCGATTACTATAACACATTCGAAGCTTTAACGGAAATGAATTACAAACAAAGAAGTAAAAAACACTATTTCGCATCGATCTCCCAACCGGGTTAAAACGGTTGACAAAATGAAAAATAAACTATAATAGCAAATATTTCATTCGTCAATCGACATTGTTGTCGATAGCCTACGTTAGTGGATCTGCACAAGCACATCACTAACTCGTCGCAAGAAGCAGCGGCCGTTCTACGCGATGCATCTGCTTAATAGAGTATCGTTTTGTGATTTTTACATTGCTTGTCCAGTCACTTAGCGGCAAACTTAGGTAGTGGTTAAGGAGCAATGTATTTATTGCAAAATAGTACAGTCGAAGGGATTTTTGATAACAAAAATAACATAGTAATATTTTACGATTTGTTGTTTTTCATGATTTTAAAGACAAATATAGTAAAATACTTATATTTATATATGGTAAGTGATTCCATGATGTACAAAGTTTTGGTTTAGGCTTCGGTTTTTACGAAAAATTACTAAACAACACGGCATTCTTATAATTTGTCTCGATCGCGGTCGAAAGCGCGCTAGTCCGCGGAGACGGCCATTTGCCTATGACATGGGCAACTGGCCCATGTCGCGCGGACACCGACACGCCCCCTTGCCACTTCTCCTGTTTTTTTATATTTCTATGATTGAAATGTTTCAAAAGATGATGTAAATGCCGCCAAATCAATATGTATAAAACTCTTCCGTTACTGACTGACTGAGTGAAAACTAAAATTTAGCATGTTGGTTCCTTGGAGAGTGTAGGGGAGCACTAAGAGAGGATTTCCCGAAATTCCTATGGAAACGAAAAAAACGGATTTGCGCATACGAAATCGCGAGCAAATCCAACCGATTACAGGAGGCCACTGATGTTGGATGGATGGATTTCTTTTAAGTGTAGTATCACTTAAAAGATTTATTTTATGACAATATTGCTATATGAGATCTATTGATAAGTCATAAGCAGTGATCGGATAATCGGGCGCTTATAATACCTAAACTTCTTTCCGTGAAAGTGTGCGGTACAGAGAGTAAACTCCCGCATACCTCCACCGAAAAGAGGAGGATCCTCCGACCAGACTGTTGTTGTGTCTGGTGGGCAACTGCTCGATAGTTAATATTCGGACTATTGTATATGTTCAAATCGCACAGAGAACTTTGCTTGCGCGATGCAGGATTCCGTTGTTAGTTCGTCGTAGATGGCGCTGCGGTTCTTTTTGTTGCCGTACAAATTTCGTTTCTTAGTTTTTCTTGTGGCGGCATTGATGCCGCTACAAAAGAATAATATGGACATTCCTTTGTGAATAAATAAGTAACCCCGGATTCCCGGGATTGGAAAAAAATTGTAAAAACACTATAACTTAATGAAAAAACTTTCATTGTTATAAAAAGTTCCATTAGAATCGGCTTCGAGTTCACAACGAGTTCTAACTATATTTTGTATGCGGGCATTTTTAACAATCTCAGGAATTTCGAACGGTTCCGGGATCCGGGATTCTGAAAAGCATGTCCGTATTATACTTTCGTGGGAATAAAAGTGAAGTTTAGGCGCCCGATTATCCGATCACTGGTCATAAGACTCAAATTATATATGTCACCGGAAAATAGCAAACTCCGTAAGATTATAAAATAACTAAGAGATTGTAAACTCTCGATAAATTGTCAACGGAACATTTGGAATACTATTTTACGAATTAAAATTTTAAAGTCTATAACCTCGCGGAGTCATTCCGAGAAATTGTGGACTGACATAAACTGGCGACCAATCAGCTGTCTGGTCTACAGTTTATCTGTTTTGGTGTGATAGTTAAATTAGAAACTTGGCTCCTCATTGGTCTTTGTTTTCTCTGAATAGACCAATGAGAGCCTTGTTTCCAGGTTTACTATCACATGAAAACGGTTTAATTGTAGACTTGTGCTGATTGGTCGCCATTTTATGTCAGTCCACAATGTCTCGGAATGACTTTCAGATATTATAAACTATCAAATTTTGATGCGTTAAATGTGTTCCAAATGTCCAGTTGACAATTTATCGAGAGCTTACAATCTCTCAAGTTATTTTATAATCTTACGGAGTTTGCTATTTTCCGGTGACATATACAACTAATTTTAAAGCGAGTTAGACGCGGGTGACGACGCGCGTGGCGTGCGCTTAGCGGGCACGTGTCGTCTGAATGCGGGCTTATACTAACAGAATAGCTAGGCATATCTTACCATTGGACTCTGCACCGACGCCACTGTCTCCGTCCGAAGCTCTGGACTCTTCAGACAGACGCAGCCGTCTTGGCTCAGCTGCACCCAGCTCTAGTCTTCTAAACGCCTGTGGACAAGTGACATGGATTGAAGAAGCGGCAACATTCATTTATTTTATTTAAATGCCTGGAAACTATCATTATAGTAATACTTTGTTCGTATAAGTAGCATACTCTGGGTGCATCGTCCTCACAAATAATATTAAATTAATTTTTGTATACCAAATTTTGTAAAACCATTATTTGAAAAGAGTAACTATGGAGTTTCTTGTCCGTTCTCCATAAGAATCTACCTTTCCGAATGGACAGTAGAGTCACTTTATTAATGTAATATTATTATTTTACTGAACTGTAAATGATGACGTTCAAAGTGCCGTTTAATGGCCTAATTGAAATAACCGTTTTGTCTTTGACTTAGACAGGACAAAATTAAAATACAAACTACACCTTAAGATTATAAAGATTATTGTTTGTAACACAATGTAAACAATGGTACTTTTGCGAAATCACTCCAGTGACATGTAAATATATCAATTTCGACCTGAATATAATTGAAAGGTTAAAAGGGAACTGCTTATCTTGGTATGGTCATGTGAAGAGGTGGGATGAAATGTACGTAACTAAAAGAGTTATGAATATAAATGAGGATGGATGGACAGGGAGAGGGAGGCCAAAGAAAAGATGGATGGATTGTGTTAGGAGTGATATGAAGAAAAGGGAGTTAGTGATAGCGTGATGGCTGACAGGACAGAATGAAAGAAAAAAACGTGTTCCGCCGACCCCAAGTAACATGGGATAAGGGCAGGAAGATGAATTGCTCGAGTTAGAGGGGTCGTGACCAGCTAGTTGGTCCCAGCTGATGGTACGACCAGCAGTGGCGGGGGCCGTCGCCTCCACACAAACATAAACATTATCAGTATTAACGTTACGTTCCTACAGCTGGGACACACGTCTCCTCTCTGTGCGAGTAATTGAACGTTTTTTAAAGGGATTTTTAATATATTCTCGTGTTTTTTTTAACATTTTTTTAGGTTCAAGCCCTTTCGTTTTATATCCATATTAACGGGGTTGAAAAAAAAAATGCAATCCGCCATCTTGGAGCGGCGGCCATATTGAATTTAGTGTAATGTTACTAACTTTATCGTTTTGTACCCTTCAAGCCCTTTCATTTGATACCCATATTAAGGGGGTTGCAAAAAAGTGCAATCCGCCACCTTGGAGCGGCGGCCATATTGAAATTATTACAATATTGAGTGTTGCACATTGTATTGTCACCAGAACTAAAGGTGTATGCAAAATTTCAGCTCAATCGGATACCAACGAATGGTCGAAAAATGGTTTGCAAATTTTGACGGTTACATACATACGAAAGGTGCAAGTTAAATAAAATCTTGTAAATAATGGAGAAAACTGAACATCGCGCCCTCGTCATTTTCAATGCTCTGCCCCCCTGGTTTCAAATCTGTGGGCCTGTTTTTATCTTTTTTTTTTTTTTTTTTT
>NDFZ01005435.1:390893-422206 GCA_002192655.3 Mamestra configurata | reverse complement strand
TTTTTTTAATATGGGTTTGCTCTTGACTCTAGTCTAGGTCATAGAGGACAGAGACAAAGTCGACGATGGAGCGAGCTTACCCAGAAGAAGCCTGTTTACTCTAATTTTGAAGAGATTAGGGTTGTATTCGTTCGGACACACACACGGATCTGTTGTATATGATGGACTAGATTCTTCTAACGATGCTCCCAATATCTTCATGAATCTGTTTTGGCGATAACACTTTCTTGAATAGATAATGACGCCACGATGTTCGGGTTTCTCCATTTTTTTTAATCCCTTCACTAGACGGTCAATACATCGCTTTTAACTCGAAATGGAACTTCGTACAATGACAACTAATGAATCCATTCTAAAATTATAAATGCGAAAGTGTGTCTGTCTGTCTGTCACCTCTTCACACTTAAACCGCTGAACCGATTTAGTGAAATTTGGTATGGAGATAGTCTGAGTTCCGGGAAAGGACATAGGATAGTTTTTATCCCAGAAATCATCGTTTAAGGGGATGAAAAGGGGGGTGGAAGTTTGCATAAGGGTCCTTCATTATTGTCCTTTGTATTTAGGCACTTGATAAAAAATATGTTTAAGCTTCTTTGAAATATTAAAATTGCTGCCCAAAGTAACTATTCCACGCGGACAAAGTCGCGGGCAGAAGCTAGTTGTTAAATATATTGAAGGTAGAACGAATTCAATATTTTCATTACGGCCGAGAACTTCTGAAACCGCCTTCGTATCGAGAAGCGTTGTGTTCAAGGTTCCTTCTCACCTGAGCCAGCTGCTGTTCTTGCTCCTGATGCTGCGGCTGCGGAGCGGCGTGGTTGAGGCATTCAGGGCAGGGCACCACGCGCGTGATGAGGCACCGGCCTTCGGATGTGTGGACGAATCGGGTGCCTGTTGGAAATGTTTAGGTTACTTTCAAGGTTTGTAAGCTAATTTGTGGTTTTGATACTTTTCGTGAGGGTTTGTACAAGTTTTATTTTTATTTATTTATTTAACACCTTAAAACTATATTTACAGTTGTTGTCCTAATACGATTGAGTTTTCTACGTTCTTCAAAACATGACAGCTGGAAAACATGATATGAAAAGCACTGCGAAACCTTTTTTAGACATAATGCAAGCCCGTGTACTGTCACAAATAGACCAGCACTCTTCGCAAACCACGACCCTTCCTTCCGCCCTAGCCGCCGAGGCCCGCCCCGACCCTTGCTCGAGCCAGCCCGCGCCGCTGTCATCCCCAGCGACGCCCTAACCCGAGGCCCGTACCCCACAGGTGCGACACACAAACAAGCTGCGACCCGATATTTTATTTCGATGGCCTGATATCGGGTCGCGACCCACCAAATGGAAAACGTTGGTATATAGAGGGTATGCGGTACAGAGAGTAAAGTCCCGCACACCTACGTTGGAAAGGGAACTTTGCTTGCGCGATGCAGGATTTCGTTGAGTTAGTTCACAGCTGGCGGGATAGATGGCGTTGCGGTTATTTTTGTTGGGATGTAGATTTTGCTACGATGTTTTTTTTTGTGGCGGCAATGATGCCGCTAGAAATCGGCTTTCAGTTTTGTTTTTTTTATGCTTTTAAATTTGAATGTGTTTAGGACAGGTGGTTTTAAGAGTAAATACAATATAAATAATTTGTTTTCACTCTAGCATAGAATTTTGATATCGGCAATAATTACTAAACACTACTTACCAAGTGAAGGATACCAGTCTTCCAGCAGCAAATCCACGTGGTCTGACACGAGAGCCAGCACTTTGGCAAGAGTCTCCGGGTTCGGTTCCAAGCTGATGCTCTGTCAAAAAAAAAAAAAAAAAAATAAATTCTTATTATTATTGTGATTTTTTAATTTGAATTTGTAATGATTTAAATATGGATTGCATGGATGATGATGATTTATGTATTTAGTTGTCGAAATTTCAACACAATGAAAAAAACGTTATTGAATAAATTACTTGAATTATCACATGAATACATTTTAAAATCATACAATAAATAAATAAAATGGAATTGGAAATGGCGTGTCAAATTAAACCAGCTCACAAATACATTAATTAAATCACTATCACAGATGAGGCTAGATCTTAGTAAATAGGTACTTAACTTTAACCTTTTGAACGCCCGACGCGCCAAGCCATAGATTCGCCGTACTTTTTGTCATATATTTGTGACGTTTGGCGTACAGGGCACGCGTTTGCTTGTCATGTATACGTGACAATGGCGTTCAAAAGGTTAAGTGGTCTTTTTTATTTTTATTAATATACTGTGCTCGTCATACAACTTCTGCTATATGTTCACACTGTATGCGAGAACGCCGGTACCATAAATACAAGTTTAATCTTATACTGGGTACTGGAGTTCAACGAAAACAGCTTTTATTGTTGTCGTACTACAAACTTACTACTGCAAAGTTGTAGATTAGTGTTTTTATCAACCTATGGAAAATAAACTATTTTATTATTATTATTACTACTTTATTTATTTTTCCTTACATACTCATTTAAATTTTTAAATATTTCTTTTAAACAAACACATTAAAAAATTATTATTATTTCCTTTATTCATTGTATATACATATATATAAATTACATTTTCAAATATTAAAATACAAAGATATAAAAATATTTATAAATATAAAAAATAGTAGCCCACGGGAACCGGGAACAGGGTCCAATCTACCGGTGGTCAGGCCCCTGAGAGAGGAACCTCCTAACTATGCGCGCCGTGTCCAGGAGTACTGCTTTCTGGATCAAGCCTTGGATCCAGTTGCCCAACGAGAGACTCTTTATTATTATTAATCACAATTATAATAGTAGTCAATAGTATGTCGAAAAACGTGGTATGAGATGTGAAAGTTTTGAGATAAATTAAAATAATATTAATCAAGCATAAGCAGAACTTACCTGATACCCAGCAATCGGAAGTCCGTCATCCCTTCTGATGACGCAAACTTGTGCTGGCAATAGGATCTCAACACAGGCTGAAGATTGCACGTCCAGTTCGCACCATGCGCCTTCCTGACGTATCCTGAACCTGTAGCAATAGGAAATGAAGAATGTAAGCAAGGATTTTTTTTTAAGGATGGTAAACCATTAAATGACTTCTTCCGCTTTGGGTGGAACGAAAGGGCGTGTCAGACTCTTAGTGACTAAAACCCATGCGTGTTCATTCTAAAGCACTTTGCGGTCCAGGGCCGCGGTGATTCTTTCGAACAAATCCCTGTGCCCTGGCAGGCTCTACCCCGCCTCCTATGCTGACATCTCCTTGAGGCGCGCGTCGCAGGCCCGCGCCTACGTTGGCCGGGGATCGCCCTGCGACTCCCGACGCCCGGGGCGTCTTCTCCTGTAGCGGCGGTTGGGGCGAAGGCCTTGCCTTTCCCTCGCGCGGCCCGCCTCCTCCTTCGCTAGCATTACTGCTTCGCAGAAGGAGGTGACCGCTTGCCAAGCCTCCTCGCTCCGGACCATGGATTTAATCAGGGCCACCGATCGCAATGTAAGCCAGGTTGCGGTCGTCTGTAAGGTATTTTTCTCTGCTAAGGGGTATCGTGTTGCCCAGTTACTGGGTAGTTAGGCGACTACTGAAAATCAGCGCCGTGCTGTGGGTCCCCCACGGCACAGCATTATGCTGAGTGCCCTTTTGCCGCAACCACGACATGCATCTACTTTATTTATACCTACTCATATTTTTGTAATTTTTTTCTTATTTAGTTTTTAACGTGTCTTTGCTAATATAATTTAAGAACTACTAATACTATTTTTTTTATTACTTGTTTTTAAAAAGTTAACCTGGTCCGATAAAGGCATTGTCTGCGTTTCGCCGACGATATTGTCCTGTTTTCATCTTCGGCAGCTGAACTAGGTGAAATGCTGAGTGACTTAAATAAGGCAAGCCTCGAGATTGGACTTCGGATGAACATGTCAAAGACCAAACTCATGACTAACAGCGCCCAACAAAAACTGTATTTAGAAGGCGTGGAGATTGCATATGTACCAGAATACATATACCTCGGCCAAATAGTCTCATTCCAGGCGAGACAAGAAAAAGAAGTTGCTCGCCGCACCGACAACGCCTGGAAGAGCTATTGGTCGATGAAGGCTCTCATGAAAGGAGGCCTTCCAATTTGTCATAAGCGCAAATTGATGGACATGTGCATTCTTCCTATCCTTACATACGGTGCTCAAACCTGGTCTTTGACAGTTCAGCAGAGGTTCAAGCTTGAGGTTTGTCAGCGAGCAATGGAGCGCAGCATTCTGGGAGTCCGATTAATGGACCACGTTAGGAACACAGTGCTGCGTTCCAAAACAAAAATCGCCGACGTCACACAAAAAGCAGCCAAACTAAAGTAGGACTGGGCCGGCCACGTCTGCCGGATGTCGAACGATTCATGGACTAAAGCAACCACAATGTGGGTCCCAGAAGATGCCCGACGACATCGCGGGAGACCCAGGCGAAGATGGGGGGACGAGCTTGACGCCTATCGGCCAGATTGGTCCACACTTGCCCAAAGCCGGGAGGAATGGAAGGAAGAAAGGGAGGCCTTTGCCCTGCAGTTAGACACAATTGGCTAAAAATAAAATAATACTATCGTTTAGGGTTTAGTTTAAGCAGAATAAACTTAGGTATGTCGTTTCGCAATTGAATACTTATTCTTTCTTCTTTCTGGGTTGTGAAGGACAGGTAGACAGCCGCTCCGTGTAAAATACTGGTATTCAGTTATACTGGCAGAAAAGTCGAGGCAGATTATGTCTGCAGTGGGTGGACCTGAGCTCCTTTATACTACCTTCAAAATGGTTGAGCTGAATGGTGCTGATGCACGCGTTATGTTCGTGAACGGGCGCCGTCAGTGGAGACTGGTCATCCCTTAGTTGCCACTGCCTCATTTTAATATTTCATACTATACATTGTTTTTTTTCTTTCTTTACATTGTTCTCATATATAGAAGCAACAAAGTTAATGTAACCAGGATTTTTGTGTAAACATAAAATGTTTTAAAAGAGTGTCCGCGGAGTTTCTTGCACGTTCTACTCCATAGAGATCTACGCTTTGGAACGTGTAAATAGTTTCATGTTTTTGACGAACTGACTTTGACAATTAAAAAGTAACTGTTAATGGTTTATTAAGCTTTGACTTTGACTCTTCATGACCCTCACCTGATATGATGGTACTGGTCGTCAGGCTGTTCCTCATCAGTAGCGGGCAGCAGCGCGTCCCGGCGCGGCGGCAGCTCTCTCAGCGCCAACATTGTCAGCGCTCCGCTACACACTTGGGCTCCGCTACGCCATAGCTTCCAGCCCCACGACAGTTCTAGGGCTTTGGATATCGTTTCATCTAGTTCCATCTGTGGAAGCAGTTGAGATAAATAAAGGTCAGCTTACACTAAACGCAACGCGATGTGACGACTGTGAGCACTTCCTAAAATAGCGATAGTATATAGAACTTTATTACTACACAATAAGGTACATGTTCTGTATGGTGTCGGACGTAAGAAAATAGCACCATCCCATCTCGTCCCGTGGGTGTCGTAAGAGGCGACTAAGGGACTCACCAGAGAATGGGCAGCAGCATTCTATTCTCTTATTTATGGCAAACCCCCGGGGGGAGGCCTATGTCCAGCAGTGGACGTTTTTCGGCTGATATGATGACGGTATGTACATGTTTCAGCGAGAGAATTTTGAATTTATTTGAATTTACTAAAATGGCCTTGTTGTGTACTAAATTAAATTTGATTTTATATAGCTACTAGCGGTCCCGACAGACGTTGTCCTATCCGAACGTTTGCTTTGTGTATGACGAAAAAATATATAAATCGATCCGGATACCGAATCCTATTGTGAATCTAAACCATTCTCGAATCCCCTTGAACACACACAAACAATTTCATCAACATCGATCCACAACATGTACACAATAAATATATATACCTATTAAGATTAAAAGAAGATTATAAAGAGAAAAGATTTGTATTTTTGTATGTAACGAATAAACTTAAAAACTACTGGACCGATTTGACAAGTTCTTTCAGCAATGGATAGCTACATTATCAGCGAGTAACATAGGCTATATTTTATACCCGTACTCCCACGGAAACGGGAACTACACGGGTGAAACCGCGTGACGTCCGCTAGTATTTAATATTATAAATGCGAAAGTTTGGGTGAATGTATGTTTGTCACTCAATCACGTCAAAACGGCTGAACGGATCTTGATGAAATTTGGCACACTGGTAGATTATGGTCTGGAATAACACATTTTTCATTCCAGGAGTATGTTCGCTTCGGATAATTTTCAACATTCATGCGAGCGGAGCCGCGGGCGGCAGCTAGTTAGTCATAATAGTACTGTGGACCACACAAGCGGAACGCTGGTGGGTCTCTGCACCAGGCTGCAGGCAGTCCAAGGAGACTGCCATCTCTAAACAGGAAACTAAACAGGCGCTTTCTGCGACTGGATAGGGGCAACCTACGAATGATGGCGAGGACCATCACCGGGCACTGCTCACTGAACAAACATTTCCATATAATTTCCATGCATGCGCGAGTGGCTGTTAGCAATTTATATTAGTCAAGCCTAGTATTGAGTACAATATTGATATAGTTGCCTAAGAAAAAAATAATACAATGATATTGTAAATTGACGACACGATTGGCGCAGTGGTTGAGCGATTGACTGCTGCGGTGCGTGTCGCGGGTTCGATTCCCGCACGGAACAAATATTTGTATGGCCTACAGATAGTTGTTCCGGGTCTGGCTGTTTGTGTATGTGAATTTGTATGTTTGTAAACGCACCCACGATACAGGAGACATTCCTAGTGTGGTGCAACGTTTTAAAAAAAAAAAAATATATATATATATTTAAAATCCCACTCACCTCCGGCGGCAACTTATACACAGAATACGGCGCTTCAGCGAGCTGCTGATCTGCTAGTAGTCTAGCACAAAGGCGTGGCCAGAACCCGCACGGGACATAGGACAGCAGCAGCAGTCGCCTAAGGGGACGACCGCCCCGTCCGGAGACCACCAGCTTATGGCAGTCTTCTGTTGAACGAATAATATAATAATAATAATAATAATATATCCTGGGACAACTCACACACGGTCATCCGATCCCAAACTAGGCAAAGCCTGTACTATGGCAACCAGACAACTGATAAACATACTTATATATTTCTAAATACATACATATTATAGACAAATTACACCCAGACACAGAACAAATGATCATGCTCATCACACAAACATTTGTCCTGGGTGGGAATCGAACCCACGACCTCCGGTTAAGCAGTCAGGGTCACTAACCACTCGACCAACAGGCCAGTCATATTCATATATTCATCTTTAGCCAGTGGCTTTTGAAATCTACGAACTCTATAGATATACTGTTTCTTTTTTTTGTGTTTTTATTTTTCTGTTGACTCACACACTGTTTAATTAATGGTTCCGATGTTTGTAAATATGTGAGTACCATTTACCTAAATTTCTTTAGAAAATGAATAAGTTTACCTCTGCTGGTGATACTTTGTTCTTATAAGTAGCATACTCTGGGTGCATCGTCCTCACATAATATTAAATTAATTTTTGTATACCAAATTTTGTAAAACCATTATTTGAAAAGAGTAACTATGGAGTTTCTTGTCCGTTCTTCTCCATAAGTTCATACCTTTCCGAATGGACAATAGAGTCACTTTATTAATGTAATATTATTATTTTTACTGAACTGTGAACGATGACGTTCAAAAGTGCCGTTTAATGGCCTAATTGAAATAAACGTTTTGACTTTGACTTTGAGCGGCATACTTCGTTAAAGGGCTCAATTATTTTTGAAAATTCACTAATGTGAAGAGGAGGGATGAAATGCATATTACTAAAAGAAGTTATGAATATAAATGTGGATGGATGGAGAGGAGAGGGAGGCCAAAGAAAAGGAGGGATGGATTGTCTTGGGAGTGATATGGAAGAAAAGGGAGTGTGTACCAGGAAGCCGAGGAAGCGCGCGACATTTGATTTGACCAATGAGCGCCCGCAGAGGTCGAGTTGGTACTTTTAATGTTAATGTTGCTTTATACCAAGGTGAGACGTCAGATGTTACACATCCTATGCGACTACTGTAAGACTCGCTCGTTTTTCTGCAGAATCGTTTCTGAATCTGTTATAATTAGCGCTCATTATTTTATAACGTCCATACCACACATACTAATAAAAACATAAATAGACGACTATATTATCGTCGTTAAAACATGTATAGAGGTATACGGTACAAGGAGTAAAGTCCCGCACACCTCCACTGGAATGGGAGGATCCTCCGACCAGATGGTTGTTGTGTCTGGTGGGCAACTGCTCGATAGTTGATATTCGGACTGTTGTATATGTTCAAATCGCACGGAGAACTTTGCTTGCGCGATGCAGGATTTCGTTGTTAGTTCGTCGTATGGCACTGCGGTTCTTTTTGTTGCCGTACAAATTTCGCTTCTTTGTTTTTCATGTGGCGGCATTGATGCCGCTACATATGTTTCTTGTAACTAATTCTCATTCCCTATCAATGAGTAGGTAAACAATGTCATTCGACTGTTTAATTAACATTTGCCCTATTATGTTTTGCCCTCCCCTCCCCCTCCCCACTGTTGAGCAAAAGCTTCCACTTTCTCCTTCTCATCGTCTCTGTCTGGGGCGATCTCTGGCCAAATCTGCCACGCAAACATGATGGAATCGTCACCTGTGGTCGACCTGGACGACGAAGCCCTTCCAGGGGTCCAATGAGTGATGATCTTCGTCCACCTCTCCGGGTGTATTCTTGCGACGTGGCCAGCCAACCGACTCTTAGCCAAAAGAAACCTAAAAGATTTAGAATACTTACGTATCAGCGTGGGAGAGTCAGTGCCTCGACTGTCGGGTAGTGAAGTGAGCTGCGCCGGCCACGTGCGACGTGGTGTGCCTCGGTTTGAGTTGCACCACGACCGGGAGCGGACGGGAAGCTGTAAGGAGAGCCAGGTTTCATCATAGTGTATTTGTCAGAATATTTTTAGTTATAACACATTTAGAAACAAATAAAAAGGAAGACAACAATGCTTACTGCTGAAACCTGCAAAAACACACTCGCACCAAATTTTCCCGTAAGCAACACCTGCCTGAGGTATAGAACCGGATGGGTGACTATTACCTACTTCGTCATTATTGTTAATAGCCGAAACCCTAAAAAACACACTCCCACATTTTTTCTTGTCAAAGGTAAGCAACGCCAGCCAAAGGTATAGAACCGGATGGGTGATCGTACCTGATGCGTCGCTGGCGGGGTGCGCGGCAACAGCGGTGGCACGAGCAACAGTCGCGAGTCCCAGCAAAGAGCCAGCTCGAACTTGTTCAGTAGCGACACTCCCAGGGAACTGGCCTCGTCTCCTCGTGCTAGCATTGGTGATGCCTTGAAAACGTGGGCAAGGTCTTCGATCTTCATTATTCCTGTGGTGAGAAAAATGTGGAATGATGAAGAGCAACACTGGGTTTCTATAACTAACCATTCGGCAATTGTTAAAGTACGGGGCGCTACACACTTACGGCAGGTCTCAATAACGTATCTACCTTTAACCAACAGTCAGATTAGCCACCAACAGTAGCTGTTCGTCATGTTTGCCTTTCAAACATGACGTTTCAGCTACTGTCGGTAGCTGAAAAATAAAAGGCGAATTTGTGGTTTGCGTTTATGTTCTGCCATTACATACTTAGGCCCCTAGTCAAACACACACACATGCTCCCCCACACACACACACACACACCCTGACACCTACACACACACGCACACACAGAGATACGTACACGCACCCACACAATGCAAACAAATCATACTTAGACTTTCAGGCACACCTACAGAATCTACCACACAGTCATTTTCACTTTTAAATTTTAAATGTAACACTAAATTTAAGTTTCGAATATAATTTTTTTTAACTCTTGTTTTAGTTTTCAAATATAGTTTCTTTCAAAAATACTACATAATAATATACTCTTTTGAATAATATCAGCTTACCAGCTCTCAATTTCCACAAGGTATATAATGTCAAAGTGGCTGTAGAACACTGACTCCTAAGTCACAGGTATTCCTAGTTTAGGGGTCAGGGTTTCAGCTTTTGTACGCCTTAACTATTGTGAACTTTGCTAGATATTAAGCATAATTGTAAGGATTTGTATCAATAAAGTATTATTATTATTATTATTATTAAAAAGGTTGGCGTTAACCTTTTGAATGCCCGCAAATGTGCAACCCTCGGGCGGCCTCGATCTTGAACATTATCTACAAATCGAATCGATTTTGCCGCCGGGCTGTGGCGTTTAATGTAGACCCGCTTAAGTGTGTAGCAGAACTAACGATTCATAAGTCTAGTAATTACTCTTTTCCGGGTTTTGTGAAGACCGAATTTCATACTAATAACCGCTCGGGACCGGGATGGTTGGCGATCTTTGGGGTAGGCTTACGTTCAGCAGTGGACGGCAATTGGCTGATATGATGAACCTATTTCTTGAAACCTTGGGGTCGACGTCCAGTTTCACCGGTTGCAGCGGAACACCAGTATTTTACATGGACAACGTAGCTATTAGCGACGTGTTACCCAGTTAATGGGTTGTGGAGGTCTGGTAGGCAGCCGCTCCACGTAAAATACTGGTATTCAGCTGAATCCGGTTTGACTGGAAGCCGACCCCAATATAATTGGGAAAAGGCTAGGCAGATGATGATGACTCACCATTGTTAGCGAAAGGATTGATCTCTCTGACGGTGACCACATGGGCTAGCACGTCGCACAGCCACTGTGGCTTTAAGAAGTACAGCTCTTTGAGAGTCGCGTCATCGTAGTGAAGGAGGACGCCTGTAATTGAAATACACGTAGATTTTTAATTATAATTGTTACTTTGAATTGTTCTTTTCACTCCGGACGCTTTTATCCTGCACGTATTTTACATCGTTCTCACATCCTATCCTACTAATATTATAAACGCGAAAGTTTGTAAATATGGATGGATGGATGGATGTTTGTTACTCTTTCACGTCAGGACGGCTGAACGAATCTTGATGAAATTTGGCACAGAGGTAGATTATAGTCTGAAATAACACATAGGGTACTTTTCATCCCGGGAATATGTTCCCTTGGGATAATTTTCGACATAAACGCGGGCGGAGCCGCGGGCGGTAGCTTATATATATATATAATTTCAACAGGAATGATGTAACCATAACTTTTTAAATAATATTATTTTTAAAAGAGTGTCCGTGGAGTTTCTTGCACGGTCTTCTCCATAGAGATCTACGCTTTGGAACGTGCAAATAGCTTCATCTTTTTGACCGACCGACTTTGACAATTCAAAAGTGACTGAAAATGGTCTAATTGAAAGTCTTTGAATATGACGCATCCTAGTAGCTTAATCAGCTGTGTGATTAGTTAGCGCTCCGGGCACGGGGTGTCACACCACCAACTTCCAAACTCAGGGCTGTCACTGAGAAATTCCTATTTGAAAAACCCAATAACACTTTTTACCCGACCTGGGAATCGAACCCAGGACTCCACGCTCGGCAGTCGCGCTTGCGACCGCTAGATTAACAGCACGACATATATACAATATGTTTGGACATTTATAGACCGTCTTGCCTGGTCTTATATTTAACTAGCTACCGCCCGCGGCTCTGCCCGCGTTAATGTTGAAAATTATCCCAAGGGAACATCCTCCCGGGATAAAAACTATCCTATGTCCTTTCCCGGGACTCGGACTATCTCTATCCAAATTTCATCTGAATCGGTTTAGCGGTTGAAGCGTGAAGAGGTAACAACATACACACACAATCACAAACTTTCGCCATTATAATATTAGTGTGATTAGATGCAAAATTATAACAGCTATTTATAGACCGGTTTTCTATGTCTTGTCTGGTCTTACATTTAAATAGATGCAACATTATAATAGCGAATGAATTTAACCTTTTGAACGCCACTATCACATATACGAGAATACGCTTTTCACGTATATGTGACAGTGGCTTTCAAAGGACGCCAAACGTCACATATACGAGAATACGCTTTTCACGTATATGTGACAGTGGCTTTCAAAGGACGCCAAACGTCACATATACGAGAATACGCTTTTCACGTATATGTGACAGTGGCTTTCAAAGGACGCCAAACGTCACATATACGAGAATACGCTTTTCACGTATATGTGACAGTGGCTTTCAAAGGACACCAAACGTCACATATACGAGAATACGCTTTTCACGTATATGTGACAGTGGCTTTCAAAGGACGCCAAAGGTCACAAATATTTGTGACAAAGAGTATGGCGAATTTGTGGCTTGGCGTCGAGGGCACGCCGATGCGTTTTTGCTCTGCGTTAGCATTTTAAGAAGTTTCATTCAATGGTCTTACCGTTTTCATGTAAAAACATGGTCGCTTGATGCAACTCGGCCGCGTCTCGAAACATGCGATGATTCTTTTGTTGCATGTATTGTGTTACCTGTAAAAATAACTTTATTAGGGTATGATAAAAAATATTCGGGTTCATGAAAATGTTTCATAATAGGGAATATGCATGATAAAAATATTTAGTATCCAAACAGTTTATCTAGAAATATACAAAAATACAAAACTAACAGTGAAAATAGAATCGAAATTGACCGAAAAACAAACGAGATATAACTATTTTACACAAATATATCTGTCCCTCTCGCGAAAACGCTGTTTTCTATGGCAGCTGTATAGGTGACATAGTATTTGACGTCAGATTTGGTATCGCATTTCTCTTTCTAATTGTCAACTTTGAAGCTTAATAACTTCAACACTGATAATAATAATATATCTTGGGACAACTCACACACGGTCATCCGATCCCAAACTAGGCAGAGCCTGTGCTATGGCAACCAGACAACTGATAAACATACTTATATATATCTAAATACATACATATTGTAGACAAATTACACCCAGACACAGAACAAATGATCATGCTCATCACACAAAGATTTGTCCTGGGTGGGAATCGAACCCACAACCTCTGGTTTAGCAGTCAGGGTCACTAACCACTCGACCAACAGGCCAGTCAACAGGCCAGATGAAGGTATTTTAACCTTTTGAACGCCATTGTCACGTATACACGACAAGCAAGCGCGTGCCCTGTACGCCAAATGTCACAAATATGTGACAAAAAGTACGGCGAATTTGTGGCTTGGCGTCGGGGGCATGACGATGCGTTTATGCTCTGGCGTTCAAAAGGTTAAAAATTCTTTCATAATTATTTACTAGAGATAATAAATATTTTATTTTGCAAATAAAAAAAATGCATGCATATTCCCTATTGTTTATTTGTCAGAACATGGTCTGTATGTATATTACATGGTCATAAGTTAACACAAATTGTCTCATCATATTCTAAAACATGGGTGTACAAATTTTACAGGTTATATTGGTAATTTAATCATAATAAAAGTACAATAATATAATATTTTTAGTTAAAATTCACAAAGAGATGTCAGTCAGAAATAAAATAAAAATTGAATTAAATTAAGATGTAAAAGTGTCATTTAAGTAGTCATTCAAAGTATAATAGCATTTATTACATAAAATTCTTTAAATTGCTTCTTAAATCCAGCCATAATTCGTTATTCAACCCTTTTTAGAAATCGACCTATGTAAAGATTCAAGTACACAAAAGATTTAACATTCTTAAGATTAGAAAAAGCGATTTATATTGTGGTATCATACGTTTATGGGATTTATTTCTTTAAAAAATATGGCACCGATTTTTAAACAGCGGTTTATACTTACACGGTAAAATTTTAATGTTTTTTTTTCCATAGCGAAATCAGTTTGTATTGGTAATACAATCGATTTATGAAAAATAATAAATTTAAAATCAAAAAATGGCAGAATAACCATTGTGATAAACAAAAAACAATTACTACGCGCGGGAGCTTATTTTACTCTGAACATTTATGAATCGCTTTTCAAATTGTCGGCGCGCCGCCGCCCTGTACACAGTATACATATAGCTCATGGAAAGTGTTCGGTGACGATGACGCGAGTTCCATGATTTTTGTTCACCCAAAAAGTACACATATATACACAGTATACATATAGCTCATGGAAAGCGTTCGGTGACGATGACGCGAGTTCCATGATTTTTGTTCACCCGAAAAGTACACATATATACACAGTATACATATAGCTCATGGAAAGCGTTCGGTGACGATAACGCGAGTTCCATGATTTTTGTTCACCCGAAAAGTACACATATATACACAGTATACATATAGCTCATAGAAAGCGTTCGGTGACGATGACGCGAGTTCCATAAATTTTTTTCACCCAAAAAGTACTTAACGCGCCTAAAGAAATTTTCACTTTAAAAAAGGATTTGTTGACTTGTAACTGTTTTTATAAACTTACCAGTTTCTTATACTCGTCATGTCTTAGCACCGGTTCTCTTAAATCAGCAGCCAGCGACATGATACACTCCTCCAGAGCGAGGTATGTCGCTGGGATGCGTTGTTCCAGCAGTGGCTCTTTACTGCCTGTGCAAAATATACATTTTAACATTATTAAAATTATTTGCAGACACAGAAAGGGGAAATTTTCCACAGGTGATGACTTTTTTTTTCTTTTTAAGGAAGGGAAATCAAATGACTTCTTCCGCTCTGGGTGGAGCGGAAGGGCGTGTCAGACTCTTACTGACTAAAACCCATCCGTGTTCCTTCTAAAGCCCTTTGCGTTCCAGGGCCGCGGTGACTCTTTCGAACAAATTCCGCAACCCTGGCAGGCTCTGGCCCTAGCGGGCCCCGTCTTCTATGCTGACATCTCTTTGAGGCGCGCGTGAAACACAACGCGCCATCGACCCGGGCCTGGTGGTGATCGGACAGCGAGCCACCCAACGCTCGCCGTCCGCAGGCCCGCGCAGTAGGTGGCCGGGGTGAGCCCTGCGACTCCCGACGCCCGGGGCGTCTTCTCCTGTAGCGGCGGTTGGGGCGAAGGCCTTGTCTCTCCCTCGCGCGGCCCGCCTCCTCCTTCGCTAGCATGACAGCTTCGCAGAAGGAGGTGACCGCTTCCCAAGCCTCCTCGCTCCGGACCATGGATTTAACCAGGGCTGGACGCGAGTCCCAAGTTCTTACCTGGAGGTTTGACACTGAAAGCGACGGAGTATATGATGTCAGCCAAAAGTCTGATGTTGTGACGAGTATTGCAGGACACCTGTAAAAAGTTTTTACAAATGCATTCGTTCACAATTTTTAAATAGATAAATCTACGAAATAATAAAAAAAACAACGGGTTGCACTCCGAGAGTGCCGGCAGAAGTGAAAACTTGAACATTAACGTTGTGCATTTTCGATAATTTGGAATGGTTAGGGAATAATTTCGCACGAATTGCATATGCATGCATGGGGCATACATTTTCGCCGCGCGGTAGAAAGAGAGGGGCTTTCTACCGCGCGGCGAAAGTAATATCCCTCGATATTACTTCCTCTCCTACGCCGCGCCGGCCGGCGGTCTACTCTCCCTCCGTCTTACGAATGTTCGATCAGGTCACGTGTCCTGACGCGAGTTTAACAGTTTTTACCCATTCCAAAAAGTGCACAACGCCGCTAAAGAAGTTTTCACTTCAAAAATTAATGTTTCTAAGTTGAGCTACTCGACTACTGAAAAATTCTTCTGGACAGGTCCACTCAAATCTGTGTGGTACTTTCCTCAAAATACCATTTCAGACATTAACCTACATGGTTCTCATATGATTTGACCAGTACGATCGTATGGACTTAAAAGAGACTTTGACCTCTGAGTTTGTTTCGGTGTTTCTTCTCAGGGTAGTCAGCTAGGAAACATCGGTCTCATCTAGTTTAAGATCACCATAAAATACCGGGAAAAAGTGTCATGTTTAACCTATTTACAAAATAAATACTTACAACGTGTAACAGAATAAACGCAATACCTCTTAAGGGGTCATTGTACTCATCATTATGAACAACTTTTACTATGGGACCAAACCCGAAATCGCGATAAAAAAATCTGCTGTTCAGTACATTTTATTGAGTTATGCGCACATAAATGTATGGGGCAGTCAATTTTTTTTTCGCGATTGCTGTGTTCTTGAGGCGGTGGATACGACTGCACGCAGTCAAGTAGACATTCCCCAGGATCGGCGTGCCTCACGCAGCTTAGAATAAATGTTTACTAACACTAATTTATAAGTTTATATTTTTACTAACAAATATGGAATCTCTTCCGAAATAAATGTTTATTATTATTATTATTCTCCTTATTCATTGTAAATACATATAAATTACATGTTTAAATATTAAAATACAAAGATATAAAAAATTTTTAAATATAAAAAATAGTAACCCACCGGTATCGGGGACAGGGTCCAAGGTACCGGTGGTCAGGGCCCCTGAGAGAGGAACCTCCTAACTATGCGCGCCGTGTCCAGGAGTACTGCTTTCTGGATCAAGCCCTTGATCCAGCTGCCCAACGAGAGCCTCTTTAGATGTTGGTCGAGGCTCTTGGCAATTATGCCATTGGCCGTCATGACTATCGGCACAATGACTGCTGTGTTCACATCCCACATGTCGACAACCTCGCGAGCCAAGTCAAGATACTTTGTTTGTTTATCTTTCTCAGTCTTCACGAGGTTCTCGTCATGAGGGACTGCTATATCAACAATCATTGCGCGACGCTCTAGTCGATCTATCTATTATTATTCTCTTTCTTCATTTCAAATACATAACCATTTACATTTTTAATTATTTTAACAATAAAACATTTAAAAATATTTTTTTTTTTATTATTATTATTGCGTTATTTCTGTTACACGTTGTATAATTCATCACTTGTTTACCTCAACAGAATCCAACACACGCGGCAGACCAAGCTTGTCAGCGTCCGGAGCCCCCATGATAGAAGACCGAATGAGTCGCTGGAGAACTTCTGGACTTTCACTCTCAGGCAGGTTACACTGGAGACAAGAGAAAGGTTAGCCTGGAAGATGACGGAATAAGTCACTTTTTTTTTGAAGTGATAAATAACTTCTTATGGGAGGGTTCACCGCTTCGTAACGTAACGCGTTACGGCGCCAGTCTGTCTGGCTTCCCTCTCTCTCAAGCATACGGCAGCGGTAGGCAGGCTCTTCCTCGCTCACTCCAACCTGCAGCGCTAGTCGTATTTCGGACAGACGCTTCCCATATTAAATAGTTCAACTTAGATTAGTTTAAGTTATCACTTCTGTCGGCCGTCCCATTTTTTTTAACGTTGCCACACTAGGAACTTCTCCTATATTGTGGGTGCGTTTACAAACATATAAACTCACATATACAAACAGCCAGACCCGGAACAAATATCTTTAGGCCATGCAAATATTTACCTTTAGATCAGAGCACTACAAGTATTGAAATACATACATAAATCTATCTATACCATATATTGTATATTATAAAGAGGAAAGATTTAAATATTTATTTTGTATGTAACGAATAAACTTAAAAACTATTTAAAAAATTCTTTCAGCAATGGATAGCTACATTATCAGCGAGTAACATAGGCTATATTTTATCCCCGTACTCCCACGGGAACGGGAACTACGCGGGTGAAACCGCGTGACGTCCGCTATATAAAATATACAAATATTAAATGAGCACTTGTACTTACACTGATCACTTGATCATAATGCGTAGCAACCATGATTACAGGCGAACCTGGGGCACGAGCTTGTATAGATCTAAAAAAAAGGAGGTAACTGATTATTATTGGTAAAAATTATTTCGTTTATTAAGCTGGGTACTGACCGGTGTTAGGGGCCGTAATGTAACATTTTCAACAAGTATGTAATGTTACGCTGTGTCCTACAATCCGTGTCAAACAAAACATGTTCGTGCTCCTTTCCACGAATGCTCGCTTTGTAACATGTTACATTACGCCCCGTAACACCGGTCAGTACCCACCTTTACAGTTTTTTTTTTTTTTTTGTGTGGCGTCTCGCTGTTTAACCTATGAGGTTCTCGACTGCTTAACTGGACTTGCCTGTGGTGGCCTTAATATACATATTAAAGCCTCCAGCCAGGGCTTATAATAACTTACAAACTACCTCACGCTCGCGGGCACCCCCTGTGGGGTACGGGCCTCGGCTTGGGGCGTCGCTGGGGGGAGGACAGCTAGGGACGGGCTGGTGACAACTAGGACCTTTACAGTTCTAAACGAACGATAAAAAAAGAGTGACACCAGATAAGTTACAGAAAAGATAGATTTGTCTTATATGGTGTACATAATAAAGAGTATTATTTTCATTTTTGAATAAGAAAATATTTAAAATTCCTGAAGGCTGGGGATTGTTTAAAACATAATAATTTAACTCACACACCGCACAACCTCACTCACTCACTCACTCATGAAATACATACCACACGCGCGATCCGGCCTTTTTCTGCATAACGTTCATTCATTTGCAGAGCTGCTTTATATGGTTTTTAAGTAATTATTTTATTTACAAGTACTATACAAAATGATACTAGCTAAAATAATAATATGTTATTATGTTTTATTTAATTTTTTTTCGTCTTGCAAGTTTACATTGTCTACATTTCAATTGCATAAAAATGACAAGTGGAAGTGCGGAGTCTCCGAATACAAGCGATTCCTTGCTTAAAAGGTGATCTCCAATAATATGTTTCAAAATGCCTGTTGTGATTGAAATAAACATTTTTTTTTATATGTTAACCTTTGATTGTAGTTACCTGAGCCAGTTCAGAGCGCCCGCGAGCCCCTTCCTTCCGTCTGTGACCTTCCACACAACAAGGTACAGAGATCTTCGTGATAAGAAGTACTGATGAGTTGCGTAGTATCTGCGAAACATATGGCATTACTGTAATTGTGTTCTTGGAAAAACGATTCAAATGTCTTGGATCCTTGGGGGCTAATCTCTACGCCCGAAGTCCGTAGTTTCGGGCTTAGTTGCGGGCGTATTCTACTCCGTGTCACACGATTTGACCGTTACTGTCAAATCGTGTTGTCATTCATTCTTAGTTCGGGTTCGGAACGAATCGTAAGTCCGTAGGTGATACAGAGTAGAATACGCCGGCAACTACGGACTTCGGGCTTAGAGAGTAGCCCCCCAGAGCATTGCGGGCACTACCCGTACGGATCTCCCGGACAGCTGTGAAACCCAACAAACTACAGAGTACTGAGAACAAATTTTTACGCGTACAACCTTTTTTGACAAACTTAGGTACGTATTATTGAAATAAACACAATTTGGAAACCATTAATATTAGTGTATAGTGCTTGGCAACTGGGACTACCCTAGCTTTTTTTTCCACCGGCCCGCCTGCCACTCATTCCCAACCACTGTAACTCCTGAAAGCCAGAATCAACAGTGGCGGCCACCAGAAAAAACGCCGAGTCAATGAAGCTCGACGCACAACGAACAGGGTTCAGTACGATAGGGAATATACCGGTTCTACGGGCTCTACTCGGAGCGAGTCGCTGTGAAACCATATTCTAGCGCTACACCTGTGTCTCCGTTCCGGGAGTCCGTAGTGGCGGCCCGTATAACCGGCATATCTTTCCTATTTTTCTTTTTTTAAAAACGTTGCCCCACACTTGGAATTTCTACTGTATCGTTGGTGCGTTTACAAACAAACAAACTCACATACACAAACAGCCAGACCCGGAACAACTATCTGTAGGCCATACAAATATTTGTTCCGTGCGGGAATAGAACCCGCGACACGCAGCGCAAGAGTCAATCGTGCCGTAAATCGTGCAAATATATATTACCGAATCGTACTGAACCCTCGTTTCGTAAAGGTCTCCCGGACCGCTGCAAAATCAGCCAAACTTACTCCTGCTTCCAGGTCAGAGACCAGATATGCAGTGGCTCCATTTAAAATGCTGTAAGGCCTCGGAAGGCTAGGCAGGTGTTGTTGTCGGGTTGCGGAATTTGTTCGAAAGAGTCACCGCGGCCCTGGAACGCAAAGGGCTTTAGAAGGAACACGGATGGGTTTTAGTCAGTAAGAGTCTGACACGCCCTTCCGCTCCACCCAGAGCGAAAGAAGTCATTTGATGATTTCACATCCATAAAAAAAAAATGTGATGTTGTGAAACTGTGCTGTTAGCTGAGATACAGGCTCACACCTAGTTCAGCTGCGGGTGCTCATTCTCTTATTTATATTTAAACTGTAAGCCTAATATTTGTAAGAATGTACTGTTTTTGAGTAAATAAATATTATTATTATCTCCTTTATTCATTGTATATACACATATGAATTACATTTTTTTATATTAAAATACAAAGATTTAAAAATATTTAAAAATAGTAGCCCACCGGTATCGGGGACAGGGTCCAAGGTACCGGTGGTCAGGGCCCCTGAGAGAGGAACCTCCTAACTATGCGCGCCGTGTCCAGGAGTACTGCTTTCTGGATCAAGCCCTTGATCCAGCTGCCCAACGAGAGCCTCTTTAGATGTTGGTCGAAGCTCTTGGCAATTATGCCATTGGCCGTCACGACTATCGGCACAATGACTGCTGTGTTCACATCCCACATGTCGACAACCTCGCGAGCCAAGTCAAGATACTTCGTTTGTTTATCTTTCTCAGACTTCACGAGGTTCTCGTCATGAGGGACTGCTATATCAACAATCATTGCGCGACGCTCTAGTCGATCTATCACCACTATGTCAGGCTTATTGGCAACAATAGTCCTGTCAGTGATGATAGACCGATCCCAATACAACGTGCAGTTGCCATTTTCGAGAACTGGGTCGGGCACATACCTATAGTACGGTACTTCCGATTCCACAAGATTGTATTTAAGAGCAAGTTGCTGGTGGATAATCCTGGCTACAAGGTTGTGTCTGTGCAAATAGTCTCCGTTAGCCAGACTAGAACAACCGGAAATAATGTGGCGGATGGATTCCCCGGGCCGGTGACATGCCCGACATATGTCAACCGTACCGTCCTTCACAATATATTTCCGGTAGTTGTTCGTCATCATAATATTATTATTATTATTATACATATGTTGTGTGTTATACTCACTCTTGCTGCCCCCCAAAGTCCCAGGTCCGGAAAGTGATGGGTCCTCTAGTGGAGCGATGTTTCTCGTACACCCATGTGCCTATGTCCACGCCTACGGTTGACACGTTACCGCGTCGGGACGATTTGTTGCCCATGCGTTTCGCCCAGTGCTGAAAATAAGTAAGACGTTTTATTATATATTTTTTTTCATTTATTTTGGCTGTGTGTAAGTTACTGTAAAAGAACGACAGCGCCCGGGTCTAAATGCTCTGCGAGTATGTACAGCATTTTTAACCGACTTCAAAAAAAGGAGATTCTCAATTCGGTTGTATTTTTTTTTGTGTTTGTTATCTTATAACTCCGTCATTTATGATTCGATTTGAAAAAAAAAAATGAATCATGTGAAAGGATATACGTTCCGATTGGTCCCATAGAAATTTTATCAAAATCGGTTAAGTAGTTTGGTTTTTAAATCAAATTATACAGCAAAAAGTGTAAAATAAAATCTTTTAACTTTTACCAAATATTATTATATTAACAAACCCATCTCAAATAAAAAAATTAATATCCTTTTTGTAATAAGTTACTTTAACACTATAGACTTCTTATATGTTTTCTTGTGATCTATAAGTGAAGGGATTCTGGTCATTTTCATAAAATATTCTTCAAAACTATTTATTTTAAAATTATGAAAATTTTATATATAATTCAAACCCTCACAATAAGTCCTTTCATTTGATAGGTCACACTATATGTTTTGAATTTTTTTTTCTTTCTAATTTGTCCCCCAAAAGTTAGAAGTTATTTTATATATATATATATGTATATATATATATGTNATGTGAAGAAGAGTGAAGTGATGGTGTTTAAGGCTGGTAACAAATCATTCGCTAATGTGCCTCCCTTGTATCTTTGCGGTGCCAGCTTAAACAGAGTGTCTAATTTTAAATATCTGGGTCACTGGGTCTCAGAGGATATGTGTGACAACACTGATTTAGAGAGGGAGCGCAGGGCGCTGTCTGTGCGCTGTAACATGCTGGCCCGCAGGTTTGCACGGTGTACCGAGCAAGTCAAAGTGACATTATTTAAAGCCTTCTGTCAATCTTTTTACACCTGCAGCCTGTGGACTAAGTACACACAGCGTACATATAGTGCTCTGCGAGTACAATATAATAACGCGTTCAGGGTGCTGTTCGGCCTGCCGCGCCACTGCAGCGCTTCAGCAATGTTTGCGGTGAAAAGCGTGGATGGTTTTCATGCCATCATGCGGAAGCGCTGTGCATCTGTCATGAAGCGCATGCGGGCCAGCTCGAACAGCCTTCTGAGCGTGTTCGTGGGCCGATGGGACTCGCCGATGTGGCGGCACTGGATGCGACTACACACTGAGGGTGGTCGCGTCCAGGGCTTGGCATGATCTAGTGTTCCTGTGCAGTGCCTCTTTGTGATTATGTTTTTCTTTCTGTGGTTTATGTATGTACTAACAATAGCTTTATAAGGTATTTTGTGTTACTAACAGTATATGGACTATGTCTGAAATAAATGTCTTATTATTATTATTATAAACAACTTTTACTATGAGATCAACCACGAAAATTTCGCGAAAAAAATTAGCTGTTCAGTACATTTTGTCGAGTTGTGCGCACAGAAATGTATGGAGAAGTCGTTTTTTTCTTTATTATAATATACAGTGTGTGTTCAGAAGTGTTTGGTCACACGTTACGATGATGTCCTGTATCTGATATGCAGTGAAGATGAACACCAAAAAATAAAAGGTTTTTTTGGATCTGTTGAGTCGATTTTTGCGGTTGAGATTTTTGAAAAAAAAAAATATACAAATTTCTAATATTATGTCCCCTTGATATGAATATCAAATGATACTGTGCTTAGAAGGAAACGAAAAAAAAAGTGTTTAAAAAAAAAATTTATAAGTAATCCTAATTTTGTTTTTACAGGGTATAGGAAAAACCAGTTTACTGGAATGTTTAAGACAAGAGTCTGCTATTCAACATCGAAGAAAGCCTACCGAAGTAAGTAACAATAGGCAATTGGATATCAATTATTGTAACCTGACACGTTATAGGTCATTTTTAGGGTTCCGAACATCCGTGGAACCCTTAGAGGATCACTCGGTTGTGTCTCTCTGTCCCGTCTATCACAGTAAATTTTCTCCGAATTTGGTACACAAATGAACTTTTGTGACCCAAACACGGACGCGTTACGTAAATCATTGACTTATATATAAAATAACGCATATATAATAGATATAATAACTTATATATCTTTATATACTTTTATATATATTATATATATATATAATATATATAAAAGTATATAAAGATATATAAGTTATTATATCTATTATATATGCGTTATTTTATATATAAGTCAATGATTTACGTAACGCGTCCGTGTTTGGGTCACAAAAGTTCATTTGTGTACCAAATTCGGAGAAAATTTACTGTGATAGACGGGACAGAGAGACACAACCGAGTGATCCTCTAAGGGTTCCACGGATGTTCGGAACCCTAAAAATGACCTATAACGTGTCAGGTTACAATAATTGATATCCAATTGCCTATTGTTACTTACTTCGGTAGGCTTTCTTCGATGTTGAATAGCAGACTCTTGTCTTAAACATTCCAGTAAACTGGTTTTTCCTATACCCTGTAAAAACAAAATTAGGATTACTTATAAATTTTTTTTTTAAACACTTTTTTTTTCGTTTCCTTCTAAGCACAGTATCATTTGATATTCATATCAAGGGGACATAATATTAGAAATTTGTATATTTTTTTTTTTCAAAAATCTCAACCGCAAAAATCGACTCAACAGATCCAAAAAAACCTTTTATTTTTTGGTGTTCATCTTCACTGCATATCAGATACAGGACATCATCGTAACGTGTGACCAAACACTTCTGAACACACACTGTATATTATAATAAAGAAAAAAACGACTTCTCCATACATTTCTGTGCGCACAACTCGACAAAATGTACTGAACAGCTAATTTTTTTCGCGAAATTTTCGTGGTTGATCTCATAGTAAAAGTTGTTTATAATAATAATAATAAGACATTTATTTCAGACATAGTCCATATACTGTTAGTAACACAAAATACCTTATAAAGCTATTGTTAGTACATACATAAACCACAGAAAGAAAAACATAATCACAAAGAGGCACTGCACAGGAACACTAGATCATGCCAAGCCCTGGACGCGACCACCCTCAGTGTGTAGTCGCATCCAGTGCCGCCACATCGGCGAGTCCCATCGGCCCACGAACACGCTCAGAAGGCTGTTCGAGCTGGCCCGCATGCGCTTCATGACAGATGCACAGCGCTTCCGCATGATGGCATGAAAACCATCCACGCTTTTCACCGCAAACAATGCTGAAGCGCTGCAGTGGCGCGGCAGGCCGAACAGCACCCTGAACGCGTTATTATATTGTACTCGCAGAGTACTATATGTACGCTGTGTGTACTTAGTCCACAGGCTGCAGGTGTAAAAAGATTGACAGAAGGCTTTAAATAATATCACTTTGACTTGCTCGGTACACCGTGCAAACCTGCGGGCCAGCATGTTACAGCGCACAGACAGCGCCCTGCGCTCCCTCTCTAAATCAGTGTTGTCACACATATCCTCTGAGACCCAGTGACCCAGATATTTAAAATTAGACACTCAATGAATGAATTAAGAGGTATTGCGTTTATTATATTAGGAGTTATATAACTTTTTGTTATTGTTTTTGTGAGTGGCCTGTCGCAGTTTAACCTAGGAGGTTGTTGACTGCTTAACCGAATTTGCCTGTGGCGGCCTTAATATAATATTAAAGCACCCCCTGTGGGGTAAGTAAGTAAGTAAGTAAGTAATAAGTAAGTAAGTAATTTATTTATTTGCGTAAATAAGGTACAGAAAGTTCTTAAGCAAAATAATTACAGATCTCTTATTCTGCCTGTAATTTCGGCTTGCAAATTAGTCATAGAAGTTAATTACATCATTTCAAGTCAAAATTCGTGCAAACTGTCAAAGTTAATTAAAATGAATTGATATAAATTAAAAACAAATTAAATTATCCACATAAATTGTACGGGCCTCGCCTTAGGGCGTCGCTGGGGGGAGGACAGCTAGGGACGGGCTGGTGACAACTAGGCTTATATAACGATTACTATATCTAATACTTTTAAACGAGCAATTCTTGTATATATGTATTTATTATAAAATCTGAATCTCGGAAACGGCTCCAACGATTTTCATGAAGTTTAGTATGCAAGGGGTTTCGGGGGCGATAAATCGATCTAGCTAGGTTTCATTTTCAGAAAACGTTTTCAAAAAGAAAAAACCGAGCACAGGTCATCCAGGTACTACATTATGGTACACAATAAAGGATTGAAAATCGAGATAATTTTTAGTAACGGTGATCCTTCTTTGTAAGTAAAATAATAAGGTTCTTCTGTTAAATTTAAAATTATAGCTTCAATCTCACCTGCAACCCCACAAACATGAGCTTCATCCTAGTATAAGGTCGCGCTTCCTGCAGCACCGACTTGAGATACCCCACGATATCCATGCTCTTGTATCTGCCACACTGCAGCATTGAGCGCAGGGGCTCTTGCAGACAGCAGCCGACGGTGTTGAGGTTCCAGAGACGGGAGAGGAGGCCCATTTGTGGAGGGAGCTCGGTTATATCTGTGACCAAAAAAGGATTAGTCATAAGAGTCGCAATAGATAAGAGAGTGGGGAGAGAGCATTCTGAGTCGAAGTTACCGCAACTCTAGAAAAAAAAAAACCGGCCAGGTGCGTGTCGGACCACGCTCAGTGTAGGGCTCCGTAGTTATCCGTCTCCAAAACCATGCCAGAAAAATAGTAAAAAGTACTTAACTATAATATTATTACATAACAAAGTTACAAGTAGCGAATGACACCTCATATTGAAATATGAAAAACTAGAGTTTATAAATCAGAAGGTTTTCCTACGAATCACTTTAGACGAGAAATTATAATGGGGACCTCATTTAACATCTCTTGCGGGGCGGCTAAGCTCAGCCGCTTATGCTGTTAGAAAGATAAGACAGTTAACAGACGTAGAAACTGCACGTTTGGTCTATTTTAGTTACTTTCACAGCATTATGTCGTATGGTATTTTGCTGTGGGGTCGGGCTGCTGACATTGAATCCATATTTATTTTACAAAAGAGAGCTGTTAGAGCCCTTTATAATCTACGTCGCCGCGATTCTCTTAGGGAACTTTTTAAAAGATTAATATTATGACAGTCCCTAGCCAATTTATTTATGAAAATATTATGTGTGTTAGAAAAAATCGTCATTTTTTTAAGTAAAAATAGTGATAGATATAATTCTAATACTAGAAATAAAGATAAATTAGATCAACCATTTTTATAGATTAGCTAAAGTACGCACATCTTTCATGGGGTACTGTGTTAAATGTTACAACAAAATACCTTGTGACATATTAGAACTTTAAATAAAATTTAAAAGTTATATTAAAAGCACACTTTGTAAACAAGCATATTACAAATTAGACGATTACATTCAGGATAAGAATTCTTGGAAGCATGCTGGTCCTGTTCCATAGGAGAATGGTTGGTATAATGTATTTAACTATATAGATGTACTTCTTTGTGTTTTTTTTTTGTTCTTTTTTATTTTATTTTTCTATTACATAACTCACACACTGTAAAATCAATTGTTTGCAATATTTTTTAATATGTGAGTACCATTTATTGTAAGACTTTCATTTGAATAGAGCAACTATGGAGTTTCTTGTCCGTTCTTCTCCATAAGAATCTACCTTTGTGAATGGACAGTAGAGTCGCTTTATTTTTATACATATTCTTGGCCTAATTGGAATAAACGTTTTGGCTTTGACTTTGCTATTACCCTTGTTCCCGCTAATATTGAGCAAGGACAAGTTGGTGAGCTCGTGTATGGCAGGCGGCACTCCCCGCAGCAGGTTGCAGGACACGTCCAGCATGGACAGCAGGGGGAACAGCATCCGACCCTTCAAGGAAGAACTTGTGTCGAGTCGAAGAAGTCTCCTAGAGGTCGTGCTACTCACCCTTGTTCCCGCTAATATTGAGCACAGACAAGTTGGTGAGCTCGTGTATGGCAGGCGAACTCCTCGCAGCAGGTTGCAGGACACGTCCAGCATGGACAGCAGGGGGAACAGCATCCGACCCTTCAAGGAAGAACTTGTGTCGAGTCGAAGAAGTCTCCTAGAGGTCGTGCTACTCACCCTTGTTCCCGCTAATATTGAGCACGGACAAGTTGGTGAGCTCGTGTATGGCAGGCGGAACTCCTCGCAGCAGGTTGCAGGACACGTCCAGCATGGACAACAGAGGGAACAGCAGCCGTCCCTTCAGGGAAGAGCTTGTATTCTGGAAGAGAGAAGAGGGATTTAGTCAGTAGTCTGCGGATGAAGAATTGTCCATACAAACGTGATACCTAAATCCAGGCAAGTGCAACTCGGATTTGTACACAACTGAGTTACAAAATCAAAATCCTTTTTTTTCTTCAAATAGACCATTGAATTTTCCAGGTCTGTCAGTTAGCTTCATCTATTAAAATAGTTCAAGAGCAGCAAGAATGTTACCAGCAAAACAAAACGTCTTTTATAATGCGCACAGCAAAGGAGTGCAACTCTCTGCCTGCGTCTGTGTTACAGAACGCATACAACCTTAGTCTCTTCAAAGTTATGTAGAGTGAACAGGCTTCTTCTGGGTAAGCTCACTCCATCGTCGACTTTGTCTCTGTCATCTATGACCTAGACTAGAGTCAAGAGCAAACGTATCTCAAATAAAAATAAAAAAAAACCTCACCGGCCCTATCTCCTGCGCGGCAGTTCGTAAGCAGTTCCTTACCATATACCTAAACAATCACGTTTCTTGTATGTATTTTTTTTTTAATTTAATTGTATGGTTGTGTAATGGAAACCGAACCCTTCCCTTGTAGGGTCTCGTATTGAAGAAACGTGATTTTTTCGGTTTCATAGATCCCTTCTCTGGCTTAACTCCGATTCGCACTTAAGCCAGAAAAGGCCAGTTTTATTGAACTGAACATTTTGAACTCGTTGATATAATATCTTGGGACAACTCACACACGGTCATCCAATCCCAAACTAGGCAGAACCTGTGCTATGGCAACCAGACAACTGATAAACATACTTGTATATTTCTAAATACATACATATTATAGACAAATTACACCCAGACACAGAACAAATGATCATGCTCATCATACAAAGATTTGTGCTGGATGGGAATCAAACTCTCGACCTCTGGTTTACCAGTCAGGGTCACTAACCACTCGACCAACAGGCCATAATATTTCAGAAGGTGTATACGTTGCATCAAGAGAAATACGTACCCATTCGTCATCATCTTCATTTGTTTCGTCTTGCGCGGCGGATGTTAAGCCATCATCATCCGTTGTTAGTTGTATACGAGTTAGAAGGTTGTTTGCCAAAATCTGCAAGAAAAAAAACCCGGTTTTGATAAAATTACTATTAACCTCTCTTAGCCTGATCCTAAACTCCCGGTTTCTGAGGAGTTACACTTACCACAGTCCTCAAATCTTCAAGCCTGAGGTATATTCTCAACATTGAGCAGCTGAGACGTGACAGAGCCTTCAAAACTTGACCCTTCTGTCTAACTCCTCGTTTCTGAGGAGTTACTTACCAGAGACTTCGACCCTTCAAGCCTAAGGTGTATTCCCGCTGCACTCTCAACATTGATGAGCTGAGACCTGACAGAGCCTTCAAAACATGAACCTTCTGTCAAAATCCTCGTTTCTGAGGAGTTACTTACCAGAGTCCTCAGTCCTTCAAGCCTGAGGTGTATTCTCGCAGCACTCACAACATTGAGCAGCTGAGACCTGACAGAGCCTTCAAAACATGAACCTTCTGTCAAACTCCTCGTTTCTGAGGAGTTACTTACCAGAGTCCTCAGTCCTTCAAGCCTGAGGTGTATTCTCGCAGCACTCACAACATTGATCAGCTGAGACCTGACAGAGCCTTCAAAACATGAACCTTCTGTCAAACTCCTCGTTTCTAAGGAGTTACTTACCAGAGTCCCCAGTCCTTCAAGCCTGAGGTGTATTCTCGCAGCACTCGCAACATTGAGCAGCTGAGACCTGACAGAGCCTTCAAAACTTGAACCTTCTGTCTAACTCCTAGATTCTGAGGAGTTACTTACCAGAGTCCTCGACCCTTCAAGCCTGAGGTGTATTCTCGCAGCACTCGCAACTTTGAGCAGCTGAGACCTGACAGAGCCTTCAAAACTTGAACCTTCTGTCAAACTCCTCGTTTCTGAGGAGTTACTTACCAGAGTCCTCAGTCCTTCAAGC
Organism: Mamestra configurata; assembly: GCA_002192655.3. Lineage (NCBI taxonomy): Eukaryota > Metazoa > Arthropoda > Insecta > Lepidoptera > Noctuidae > Mamestra > Mamestra configurata. The sequence continues at coordinate 392,820 of NDFZ01005435.1, read as the reverse complement.
CTGAGGTGTCTTCTCGCAGCACACGCAGCACTAAGCAGCTGTGATCTGACGGAGCCTCCCGACCTTGGTCTGGAGCGGACGTTGTTCGTTGAGGAGTTGGGGCAGTAGCAGGCCAGGGGATCTCCTTCCGTAGAGCCGAAGCTTTCTACCTGTCAGAGTATAAACCAGTTTTTCAAAGTTAATCTTACTACAGATATTCTATTTCACGAAGTCCGTTTGGCTCTGGTTGTAGTAGTGACGTGTAGTGATAGGCGCGCTAGTGTGTGTAAACGTAGGTAGCGTTAGGAAAGAAATCTGACACGCATTATATATTTATTTAATAAATTATATAGACAATTTAAGTAAATAATATTTAGCTATTAGAATGATAAGTTGCAGAGAAAAGAAACAACAGTTGAAAGTAAATAATATTTTTATTTATTACAGAGAAGAAACAAAAAAATCAGCACTTAATCACTATCAAATTCAATTTCTGATTCGCTTTCGTCAGAATCGTTCCCTAAGTTAATTATGAACTCAAAATCCAGGTCGACGTATTTTAAGTATTCTTTTTCAATTTTTTCAACATGAGCACAGGTTTTTTGCCATGTTTCACTGGTTACTCTATCCAAGCTTTCAAAGATCAGTCTTTCCATGTTCGTCATGTTTTGTTCGATATTCTTTGATGCGATATAATTTTTTACAATACCCCAAATATTTTCAATAGCATTTAATTCTGGGTGATAGGGGGGAAGACGTATGACATCAAAACCCTTGCTCTTAATAAAATCATCAATTTTATACGTTATGTGTTCATCTTTGTGTTTTTTTATAATATCGTACAATTCCAATTTAAGGAGAGATTGCTCAAATGCTATACCCTTATCCCTGAGCCATTGCTGCATGTCTGCTTTCTTTGTAGCCGACGTCGGTAGTTTTTCAGTCCGTGTGTTGTGATATGAAGCATTGTCTAAGACAATGACAGAGCGTGGGGATAAATTGGGTAAAAGTTTTTCGTTTAGCCATTTAACATAATTATCGTAGCTCATATTAGAATGGTAATCGCCAGCTGTTGAGTTGGCTTTATAAATCAATGAAGCATTTTCAATAAATCCATCCTTTGTACCCGCATGCACTAATATAAAGCGAGTGCCTGTGCTAATTTTTTTTAAGAATGGTGTACTCTCTTTCTTTTGTGCCCAGGTGTTGTTTCGCACGTGTGTTGAAAGGACATAACTTTCATCGGTGTACACAATTGGGCGACCTTGACTGCGATATTCTGACATCTTCTTCAAAAATTTTAAACGCCACATTTGTATATCATGACGCTCCGTCAAAACTTTACGGTTATTCTCTGTTTTACGCCACTTGTAACCTAACTTCAGTAACAATTGACGAACAGTTTCGATACAACCATCAAAACCAATTTTTTCATTTAATACAGTTTTTAACTTAGCCAACGTTGGAATTTCTTTATGGATGACATGGAAATTTTGTATAGTACTGCGAACAACATCGGCTGTAAAATTATCTATTTCTATCTTACTATCCCGCTTTCTTCTTTTCTTCATAGGAGAAGTGAAATTTGATGAGCAGGATGGCAATTCCTTCTCTTCTTTTAATATCCGTTGAACAGTTTTCATAGAAACACCTGTAGCCTCAGCTGTACGCCTTGTAATATCTCGTAAATGAGACAAATCACAGTTAGGTTCCGCAACTGATTTTGTGAATTCATACTCTTCTCGCAGGAAATGATAAACGCTAGCTATCATGCTTCGACCCTAGAACAAAACCAAATCGAAATACCTATTTAAGTAACAAGTTTCATAATATTAGATAGATAAACTCTTAATAGCACACAAAAAGTAGTAACAATAGTTAAAAAAAAATGTTACCTCACTGTGGACAACTTTTCTGCGTTTACTTGCCATGCTGACGTTACTCTTTG
>NDFZ01005435.1:311969-385424 GCA_002192655.3 Mamestra configurata | reverse complement strand
AAAAAAAAAAAAAAAAGAGTAAATAGGTTACTTCTAGACAAGCGTGCTCCATCGTCGACCACATCGGCTTGTGGTTACACGCGAACCTGTCAATAAAATAATTAAAAAGTAAACTTACAGATTGTGTAGCCATAGCGAACTGCGCGCTGCCTATAGACGGCGAAGCGCTTAACTGGGGCGAAGTGTCCGATGGTGATGCCAACTGCTGGGGACTGCTGCATTCTGAGGGACCCTGGTAAAGAGAAATAGTTTGGTCGTTATGTACCCTTCTGCAGGTTAAAGATATCTTTTCATACAGCGATAGAAAGAGCATTGATCATAAGACTTGCTTCCTGCATCAATTTTAAAATCAATCAACAAATCATCTGAATACATTTTTAGGGTGTCGTACGTCCGAATGAAAAACAGAACCCTTATGGGATCACTCGTGTCTGTCTGTCCGTCTGTCTGTTTTTTAGGGTTCCGAACCTTAATATGGAAAAACGGAACCTTTATAGAATCACTCGGTTGTCTGTCTGTCACGGGAAAATTTTCTCCGAATCTACTAGACCGATTCAGTTGAAATTTGGTACACATATAATCTTCTGTGAGCCAAACACGGACGCGTTACAAAAATACTTACATTTTGAAAATGGGGGCACTTTTTGGGGGAAAATTAGAAAATGAATACAAAAAGTTTTTCCAACTATACCGTTAGACATATCAAATGAAAGGGCTCATTGTAAGGGTTTTAAAAATATTTTATTCATATTATCATGTCAGATGTCACGTGATCACGAAGTGAGCTGTCATTCCATCTTGATTATATGGATTGACAGCTCACCTTGTGATTACTTCACTAAAGCCTTCACTTCGACATGTTTACAGTATCGACCGGCTGATTGCGCTAGAAATGGGATCGCACTAACTTTTCACAAACCCGCGGCAGCCCGTACTCTAACCAATCAAATGATAATCCTAATAAAAATACCTCCAAAATATCAAGCTTGTATCTTTTTGTGGTCAGCAGTAACTATAGATACCTACATTAAAAACTTCAGTGGGCAGGCGAAAACTACAGATATCAAATGCTACGCTTTTCACACAATATTTTTACCTACATTGTATTCGAATTCATACGTGCTACACACATTTTACCCAAATATATGTATTTTTATCAAAGCTACTAGAAATATTAAAAAAATACCCAATTGGAACGAAGGACGCGACGTGGGACGGTGCTTTTATATTGTTTAGCGATTATCTGAAGAAACAATAAAATAAACTATCTTAGAGTATGTTAATAGGTCTTAGAACCAAGTATAAACCATATTAAACATAGAAAAAGAGTTATTATTATTTCAAACTAGCTGAGCCTAGTTGCTTTTAAGTTGGAATACAACTGAACAGCAGCTGGTGGGCCACTATGATGGGCCAGTGTGGCTACTTACCTGGTGGCCAGTATTTCCATCTCACTTCATATCCTTACTGAGCGTCATAGAAGTCTAGTCAAGAGTCACTCACTGGACCAGCATGGACTAGCGTATATATACTGGCCCATTGAATCATCATGCATGGAATGAAGCGAGTCATTATAGTCCAGTATGGGCCAACATGGACCATCATAGTTCATCATTGGCCGACATGGGCCATCATGGACCAATAAGGGCCATTATATACCAACATGGGCCATCATAGACCAATATGACCAGTATAGTAATTTAAAATCGTTCTTCATCTCACCTCATGTCCAGCGCATTCTAAACTGCCGCGTGTAGTGCACGCAATTTGTTGTTGGACATGTCCAGCAAAGACAGTCCCGGCAAACGGAATAAGAGGGGGGCAACTCTTATTCATACAAGGTATTCTTACCAAGTCACCATAGTAGTCTGAGCATGGACCAGCGTGTATAAGATATTAGCTCTTGTTGAGCAATCATAAATTGATACGAGCTATCTTAGCCCAGAACGAGCCATCATTGACCAACATGGGCCATCATTGATCAACATGGGCAATCATGTACCAATATGGGCCATCATGGACCAACAAACTTGTCCACTATTGGCCAGCGTGGTCATTTAAAATCCTTCTCCATCTCACCTCATGTCCAGTGGGCAGGTCTCTCAGATGGTTCAGCGCCACGTTTAGATCACGTAGGGCTGGCGCGTTCCATAGTGCCGCGGGCAGGGCGCGCAGCTTATTATTCGACACGTCCAGCAAAGATAGACCGGGCAGACGAAACAGCATGGGTGGCAGTTCTTCTAGGCGGTTGTCCTGCGAATAAAACGTCTTCAAAGCTACAATTTTGGTCCTTGGATTTTGAAATAACAAAACTGTATGGTGAAGGAGCAATTATATATTTGATATTTATTAGTATATGAATTGGTATTGTATTTATGTATTTTATATTATTATATCTAATTAGTATTGTTTAAAACGTTTGTAAACTGACAGCCCTAAATCTATCTCCCTTCTTTCAATCCATCCAAAGGTTGTCTGGAAGAGATTGCCTCGTGCGATAAGACCGCCCATTGTACACTTATTTTATGTTTGATTATCCTGTTCTTATTATGAGGTGAACAATAAAGTATATAATAAATAAACTGTCGACATCAGCGCCCTCTCAATACTTTGTAACCGCCTTGACGCATTTTGGCCCACCTTTGAACAACAATGACCCCATATTCGCAAGGGCAAACATTTTTTAGCAGCAAGGGTGTCCCTGAAAACTATGGAACTATCACTATCGTGAATTTTATTTTTGACCCTTAATATGGCACTTGTGATGATTTTTTTTTCTTAATTCTTTGAAACCTAATTGGTTCCACTAGCGCCCCATGATTATGATAATTACACCCGAAACAAAAAGTATTTTTCTATTGCCACAATTTCGGATATTGATGTTTGCATAATAAACGGTCTCAGAAACCAAAAAATAAATTAAATTCCTTTTTTGGGGACTTCACCCCCTCTTGAGGAAGACCTATGTCCAGCAGTGGGCGTCTTTCGGCTGATATGATGATGCAACCAAGCCCAAGCAACCCACTAGCAAGCTTATTGCAACGAGATCACTATTACATTGAAGCTGATGCAAATTCAGAGGTAAAATAACTATGATCGTACTGTAATTGCAGCAACTATCTGCTGAGCGAGCGCCATCAGCTAGGACTAGGACCGATCATGTCTCAGCTGCCACGTCTCATTTCAATTATTTGTTCCTTGAATTTTTGCTTTTTTTTTACTTCGGACGCTTGCTCGTGCAAGTCTTTCTACATCGTTTTCACATATATGTATGTTTGTATAATTTTCACACGTATGATGTAACCATATCATTGTAAAAAAAACATTGATCTAAAAGAGTGTCCGTGGAGTTTCTTGCACGTTCTTCTCCATAGAGATCTATAGTTTGGAACGAGCGTGAGCTTCATCTCTTTGGATAGACCGACCTTGACTATTCAAAAGTGCCTGTAATGGTTTAATTGAAAAAAATGCTTTGAGTTTTGAGTTTTTTTTTTTAGTTTTATCGTTCTCATTAAAATCAAATAATCATTCAATTCGTATTAATATGAAAGAAGATCTTACCTGCAAATACAACTCTTGCAGCACAGGCGCTGTATACAGTTCAGGTCTGATCTTCGGCTTTTTCTTCCGTCTCTTGCCGTCGAGCTCATCCTCAAAGGGATCCTCAGACGTTGGCAGACGTTCTAGCTTGTTTTGAGCTGCGTTTAAGTACCTGAGAAAATAAATAACAATGATAACAGCAGTTAATTGATAGTGAACCAAGGAATCTGAGACCAGTCTTGCCAGGAGTATTGTGTTACCCAGCAACTGTGTTGTGGAGGTCAAATAGGCAGATACAACGTCTAACAGAATAAACGCAAAGTATCATTATGAGACCAACCCTGAATACGCGAAAAAAATAGTTGTTCAGTACATCTTATCGAGTTTTTTTTTTGATATCGGCGTTAGTCCCATAGTAAAACTTGTTCATAATGATGACACTGTTCACAATGACCCCTTTTCAGACTATTCTTTGAAGAACATTATTTTGGCAGATGTTGGCTTACCTTAAACTCAGCATGGTAAACAACTCAGGAGGTAAGAGCCTCAGTTCATTATTGGATATGTCGAGTCTTGTTAGAGCATGTAGAGCTCCGCTGTTGCTGCTGAGTTTGGAGTTCACGCGAAGAGCTGCTTGACGGAGCCATGACATGCTGTGGGCAAAAAGTTAAGTTAAATTGTAGATACAGCCGAGCATAAGTCAGAAGAAACACTGTTTCTATGAAAGCCCCTTACGTCTATGAAATAGAGGCGCATTTCAAATCAAATTGTCATCATGTACGTGGTGCAGGAGATGACAGAGTTTTTCAGTCGGTTAAATGAATGCATCAAGAACAGTATTGGACCTAAAACAGTACCCTGTGGTATCCCCCACGTAATAGTCAATTCTTTGCTTGTACATGAGAAGTTTATGTTACTGTTTTTGTACCCAGATAGCTGCACCAAATAAAGAGTTTAATTTCCTTAATCTCAATACCTTCAAGTACCTATAAACGCTTAAAAACCTAACAGCAACAGTGTCGAAGGCTTTTCATAATGCAGTTTCCTATGGAGAAGTGAAGAAGTAGAGTAAAGTTATTCGGTTCTCACCGTATTGTAGCTAGTTGCGCTCTCAGCTCCCTCCAGTTCACCATAACAGCGGTAGTAGGACATAGAGAGCTGTAAGTCAGCGCTGAGTCGCCATCTCTATCGCTGAATAGCGCTTCGGAGATAGTTGATTTATTCAGTTTGTAGTCTGGGTCAGGATAAGCCTGGAAATAAATTGAAAATAGATTTAAGTATGTAATAAGAACGATCATAACATACCGAGTTTCCTCCGTGCCTCGGATGACTGGGTTGTGAGGGTCAGATAGGCAGTCGATCCACGTACTGGATTCAGCAAAATCCGGTTTGACTGGAAGTTGAGAAAAGGACAGGCAGATGATATAAGTATATATGTCACCGGAAAATTGCAAACTGTTGATTGTAATAAATCTTGATTAGATTATAATTTCTTGAAATATTATGAAAAAATCGTTTTGTACAAAATAAATCCCATCTAAATTAAATAGTTTTCAATATATCCGTCTCATATTTAGAAAAAATAGTGTACAATTTCACGCAATATTTTACAATCTTACGGCGTTTGCAATTTTCCGGTGACATATACTTTGTTGTACACCAAGATAAATACATCAAGAAAACCTTAAACTAAAAAAAACACACAATTGGCCGCCTTATCGCATCCACGATCATTTCCAGGCAACTTGGAATGGACAGAGAAGGGACTGCCATAATATTAGTCTTCCTTCCTAATATTACTCGTCTTACTTATGTAATAAAATAAATAAAGTAACAGATATCTATGAATGCAAATCGTTCCTGGTTAACTGGATAAACAAGTTATGTTATGATGAAACAGAAAGTCTGCTGTTAAATATAAATTAAACTGTTCCTATTTACACAAATCATTTTCCGTATAAATCAACCTTGCACTCACACACACCCTTTCACTCACAAACATAGAAACACAAACACACACACACACACATATAAACTCGCACGAACGCACACAAGCATGCACGCACGCACGCACACACTCACACACTCTCAAAAACACACACATACACTAACAGACCTTAATTAAATTCTGCATTAATAAAACAGTAAAAGTAACAAATATCTAATAAAAGTTATCACATTAAACACTCCAGTGTTCTTCCTCCTCTCTCCTACTTGTTCTATGCTGTGTACGACAGGGTCCATAATTGTGACTAATATAATTATTTCCTAACAACTTTATACATTATGGTACGCAATAAAGAATTAAGAATTGAGACCTATGATAAAACTAGAATTAGACTATTAAATCCTGAAGACAGAGACTTTGAAAATGGCCAAGGCCTTCAACATAAAATATCAAAACAAATTAAGTTGTAAACACATGGGATTTAAAAGTCATGAAGATACCCTGGTTTTCATAACGGAACATTTAACAGCTAAAGGCACCCGCCTCCACTTCCTTGCACGTGACCTAAGTAAAGCTCGAATCTACAAGTTTAGTTGGCCTGCCTTTTTTTTTTTTTTATCTCGGGGGGAAGTCTTCATGGAAATCCTCCACCCTGGGGCGGGTGGAGGGGTCTGTCAGACTCTTACTGACTAAAACCACCCCGGTGTTCCATCTCCCACCTATGCCGGGGATCGCGGGAACGTATGCGACTTCCGCAATCCCCGGCTGGTGCCGGCCCGCCACTGCGGGCCACCTCGCGTCGGCGAGGGGAGTGAGGTGTTTGACTCCCCTCACTACGTCAAAGAGGGGCGCACGGGAACACCACGCGCCGCCGCCTCGGGAGTTGGACTGCCTATGGCAAGGTTTACATACATTAAGAAAGATGAAAATTCGCCAACTATAATCGTAAGAAGTGAAGAGCAGGTACATTTTTTTATTTTTTTATTTAATATGGGTTTGCTCTTGACTCTAGTCTAGGTCATAGTTGACAGAGACAAAGTCGACGATGGAGCGAGCTTACCCAGAAGCCTGTTCACTCTAATTTTGAAGAGATTAGGGTTGTATGCGTTCGGAAACACAGACGCAGGCAGAGAGTTCCACTCCTTTGCTGTGCGCATTATAAAAGACAAACTTTTGCTAGACAAATGGCTATTTACCCTTAACCTTGTAAATCGTCTCCTTCTAACCGGGAAAATGTTATCATTACTGTACCATTTGAAATTATTTCCCACCGAATATTGGTTAAAGATTTATTCAATTGCCGCATGCTAACCTATTTTGATAAAAAACGAAACTCCACTATACATACACACATACTATACACATCTATCTATCTTATTTTTATTATTTACACACGAAGCTGCAGCACACAAATACATAACACACTTATACTCATCTATGCACACGTTTTACAATCCTATAAAATAAACATACAGCCCACCCAAAAAACACAACCTAAAATCTCAGTTCATAGCTACTTACTGTCTGTAATAAGTACTTACCTAATCTTCACGGTTTTTCAATTGATATCAAGTATAAATGGATAATACACTACATACTGTCTCTGAGATAGATAGCATTGAAATTGCCCGTACGGTGGAATGCGATTCTACGGAACTTCATAAATATATCTGTGTAAATAAAAGCGACCTCACCATAATATCTCAAAACATACGAAGTATTTACTGTAATTTTGACAACTTTATGATCACGTTATCTACCCTGAAATTTGAACCAGATGTTGTAATCCTAACGGAATGTAGATTGCATGCTAATAAAGCGATCCCGCAAATAAATAACTATCTCTCGTATATAACGACTCGTCAGTTAAACCAGAATGACGACGTGGTTGTATATGTTAAGGGCTCTTTAAACCCTAAAGTTGAGGAAATACAGCTAGCTCAAGCATCCTGTTTGCTATTAGACATATTGAGTAATATTGTTTATTGTATCTATCGATCTCCCTCTAACTAAAATACCGACAGCTTCATTGACATTTCATGCTTAAAATTCACAAAAGATTCACGGCATCTATCGCTATCCTGCACACTACAGTAACTGATCACTATACAACATTTATCTCTCTTACAAAGTTTAAAAATATACAACGCGCTTTAAAAGATTTACAGGAAAGGAATTTATCAAACTTTTTATTTTGTAATGATCCAAATTTATTAATCGATAGTTTTATGAAAATGCTAACTAACGTTATAAATGAAAACACTAATATAAAGAGTATTCCAAGCAATCAACGCATCCGAAATCCTTCGCTGTATCAAAAACCGAAATAAATTGCAGAAACATATTATTTATATTAACTTATACTAGATACAGGAGTTACTGTAACAATTTAATTAAAAAAATTGAAAAGAAAATATGAAAGAATCTTGCACAATCAGTATCTAACAACAAATGACTCTGGAAAAATATAAAAACCATCATATAGGCACTCAAATAGATTGAAAAGTCAAAACATAGAATTATTAAAATAAACAACCCCCATGGAGTCAATAAACTACGTTAATGATTATTTTGCTAATATTGGAAAACAACATGCTGAAAAAACGAATCCTAAATTAAATAATATTACTAACTACGAAACGAATACATTGAGATCACAACTTGATTCCTTTGTACTACTAGATACGGACGATACTAAAACCACACCACACACACACCAAATTACCATCGATATCAAAAGTGCTTGAAAAAATTATAAATATCAGATTAACCAATTATTTCAAAAAATTCAATCTTTTATCTAATTCACAGTTTGGCTTTAGGCAAGGTGTATGTACTGAAGATGCAGTAACTGCGTTAAGTTCTCTTGTAGCTAAGCACCTTGACAAAGGAAATAGATGCCTGTCTGTTTTCTTAGACCTCAAAAAAGCATTCGACACCGTTTCTGTCCCAATCCTGTTAAACAAGATGGAAAAAGCCGGAATAAGAGGGACTGCACTCAGTTTACTCAAAGACTACCTCTCCAATAGGAAACAAAGAGTAAAAATAGGACAGTACTCCAGTGACGAGATAGATGTATCATTCGGCGTCCCACAGGGTAGTGTTTTAGGGCCTACCCTCTTTCTCCTGTACATTAATGATCTTTGTAATATGGAAATAAAAAATGCTAAAATATTCTTGTACGCCGATGATACATCTATTGTGTTCTTTGGTTCATCCTGGCACGATGTTAAACTGAGTGCAGAGGCAGGAATGGCTCGGGTAGCTGAATGGCTAAAAAGTAACTTACTTTCCTTAAACAATAATAAAACAAACTACATATGCTTTAGTATCAGTAACCGAACATAGCCTATTGACGCGTTAGATATAAAAGTACACGTATGTGGAGACATGCCTACTATAAGCTGAAACTGCCCATGCATTGAGAAATTCGCTGAAACTTAATATCTTGGAGTTGTGATAGATCAAGCACTGTCCTGGTACCCTCAATTTCTGAGAGAATAAAGAAACTCAGTTGGATCTTTTAAACCCTCAGACATATTGTTCCAACTAAAATAGAGAGCTGCAAAAACCGTCCCAGAAATCTCCCAAATGAAATGTATGTAGCACTGGCCCAGTCTGTACTATTATATTGTATCCCAATTCGGGGCGGTGCAGAAAAAACAGAATTTATAAACATAGAACGAGCACAACGTGCATTAATAAAAATAATGTATTTTAAAAAGAAAAGATTCTCCACTGCAATCTTATACCAACACATAAAACCCTACCATATAGAGGTAATGATACCAAAAATCTAAAAGGAGAAAAGATTTAGCTGTGCAAGTTTTTCATGCAAGCAATTTAACAAACGCTCTACTCAGCTCAATAACAAAATTAACAAACATGTTTATGTATACAATAAAAGTTACTACGACTGTAAAAAAACGTAATAGAATGGATAAAACAACTTACCTATGAGGAAACCGAGGCACTCTTGGAAAACATTAAGTGGCCGAAATATATCACATACCATAACTTAAAACACCACGCACCCACACATCTCATCGAGCATACCACACACACCACACCGCACCATGCCACACCAAACCACACCACACACTATACCTCACATAATACCGCACTTCATTCATTTTTTATTTCCTTAAGATAAGTTTATATAAGCTAAATACAGAAAAATGTACATTGCATATTTACCCTCAAGGTCACAACACTATATTTAATAATAATAATAATAAAATACGCAGAGTTAAAAGAGGAAGTGACAAGAATTTGGAGGCAAGATAAAGTATATGTCGTGCCCATAGTTGTTTCCACTACAGGGGTAATACCCAACCATCTGCACCATAGCCTCAAAATAATAGACCTCAAAGATTCAGTTTATATAACACTTCAAAAAGCTGCAANCTGATAGATATTGCAGTCCCCAACACGCACAATTTACAAAAGACAATAGGAGAAAAAATAAGTAAATACGCAGAGCTAAAAGAGGAAGTGACAAGAATTTGGAGGCAAGATAAAGTATATGTCGTGCCCATAGTTGTTTCCACTACAGGGGTAATACCCAACCATCTGCACCATAGCCTCAAAATAATAGACCTCAAAGATTCAGTTTATATAACACTTCAAAAAGCTGCAATTTTGAATACCTGCAGAATAGTGCGGAAGTTCATGCAGATGGAGGAAAATGAAATCTCTCCCCAAAACATCTATTCCACAACTTAAATTACTACCACACGCTACATTGACTTGGCTTGGCCCGTTAATGTAGCTTAAAACTAGCCAAAGAGCTAAGAAACAGTCCATGTTTTCTCTAAATAATAATAATAATATCTTGGGACAACTCACACACTGTCATCCGGTCCCAAACTAGGCAGAGCCTGTGCTATGGCAACCAGACAACTGATAAACATACTTGTATATTTTTAAATACATACATATTATAGACAAATTACACCCAGACACAGAACAAATGATCATGCTCATCACACAAAGATTTGTCCTGGATGGGAATCGAACCCACGACCTCCGGTTTAGCAGTCAGGGTCACTAACTACTCGACCAACAAGCCAGTCAATTTACTCTAGTTGGTATAAGTGTACGACAATAATGTGAAAGAGCGGAGCCTTCTAATGCAGGCATTGTTTGCTTAAAACGAGGCTCCAAACACGTTAAAATAAACTATTTCGTACATATATTTGTATTAATTATTCATTTACACTTTTTTTTTATAACCAGAGCTCGGAATTAGGCAGAGTTATTTATGTACTTGCATCGAAATGTTGATATTAATATGGATCTTCCCGGGATTTCTAATAGACAATCCCGTGTGGCCAACAATATAACAAATAAATAATAATATTTTTTCTTTTGGTCTCACAAGCTATGTTGTGCGAACTACAAATGTGGCAACATCGCGCGTGTGCGCATTGGATTTTTTCAACTTCGGACATCCGATGTCGTTGATGTAAATTTGGCAACGTCGCGCGTGCAGTGGTTTAAATTGTGTAAAAGTACATTACTGCTCTTTAAAATTAATCTCGGGATTTGAGGCATATCCACTTTATTCTTTCGCTGTATGAAATCAGTGTAAGTACGTAAATAACTCTACCTAATTCCGACCTCTGTTTATAACTTATTACCGGAGATCGGAATAGGTAGACTTTATTTACCTAATGTTCGTGGAAGTAAGTAACACAGAGTTAGTAAATGGAATCATGACAATTAAAACCCCGGGATTATAAAAACATGAACTGGACTTTGAGTATAGTTACAAACTATTCATTTGAAGAATCAAAAGAAGAAAGAGTTGTGCGGAAACAAAGCTATTTAATTTAACAGTTTTAGTAGGCACGGAACTCTAAAAACATAATAAGATTCTTCAATACAGTAATTTTGTTCACATGTATTCAGAACGCAATAAGTAATTTGCAATTTCTTAAATCCCGGTATACAATCGGGAAACGGGAGGTATTATCAACTCTATGTTACTTACTTCCACAAACATTAGGTAAATATAGTCTTCCTATTCCGATCTCTGATCATTACACTCGCATGATATAAAAGAGCCATCAACTGTATAAAATGTAATATAAAATTTAAAAAAAATGGTTTTGATCTTGATTGATGCGTCGCGTCGAAGCCGTTTCTATTAGGCACCAGCCCGAAGTCCAAATCAGTCTTCCATGTAGCGACTTTCAATGCGACAGTCGTTTGATCACCTGTCGTATGGATAGTCGCTTCATGTAAAATACTGATATTCCGCTGCATCCACCGGCAGCCGTTCCTAACATAGTTGAAAGAAAGAAAGAGAGAAAGAATAATATTTATTTAGCACTCACAAGCAATGTAGGTATGCTAAGAACCAAGTGTGTGTCTCACGGCTGCACTAAAAATGAGAAATACTGTTCTTTTAATGGGAAATTCATCAAAAGAATTCTCCCTCTGGGCGGAGAAGGAGAGATTGCCACTCTTACTGACTAAAACTCACCCGTATTCCTCCAAATGCCCTTTGAGTCAGAGAGAAGAGAAGGCTGGCAGATGATGGCCTACCTTTGAATCGAGTAACTTCGCGAGTAGCTCAGTGAGTCCATGTGTAGCGCATTGGTGTGATTCGATCTTTGACAGTAGCCATGGGCAGTCAGAGGTCCGATTATATTCACAGGCATTTTTTTCGTGAAGCGACTGTCTAGTTGCGAGGCCAGGAATATGATGGCTTACCTTGGTAGCGAGTAACTTCGCGAGTAGCTCAGTGAGTCCATGTGTAGCGCATTCTGTGATGGCTCTTCAATGGGGGTTCAAGAGCATATCTACTATTTACTGGCTTACTTATTGGTCGATGGATCAAGATTAATGCTAACCCTATTGGAGTCGTCTTAATGCCGTTGGTGTGATTCTTTGACAGTAGCTATGGGCAGTTAGAAGTCCGATTATATTACAGGCATTTTTTTCGAGAACCGACTGTCTAGTTGCGAGAGGCTAGGAAAATTATTGCTTACCTTGGTAGCTAGTAACTTCGCGAGTAGCTCAGTGAGTCCATGTGTGGCGCATTCTCTGATGGCTCTACAGTGCGGGTCTGTGGCTCCGTGCTGAAGCAGTATCTCTACTATTTGGACGTTCTTAGCACGAGCTGCGATAGCCAGAGCTGTCCAGGGACTGTCTCCTGGAAAAAAGAAGTAGACATAATTACAACATGATGTAGAATACATAAGTTTGAAGTTATTTTAAAAAATATATCAAATTTATCTTCGAAAAACTGTGCCTAAAATTTAAAAAAAAAACAACGGTTTGCACTCCGGGAGTGCCGGCAGAACTGAAAATTTGAACATTAACGTTGAGTATTGATATTTTGGAACGGTTAGGGAATCATTTCATATTAATTGCTTTAAGTATACAAGTACTATCATTTATGTGGTAAAATACACAATTCATTTATTGCGCTATCGTACACAAACATGACAATTTATATTACATAAAAAAATTTAACACTTCAGAACTTTCCCTCCGTCTTACGAATTTTCGATCAGGTCACGTGTCCTGACGCCAGTTTAACATTTTTTACCCATCCCAAAAAGTGCACAACGCCGCTAAAGAAGTTTTTACTTCAAAAATATTCAGAGAATATTTCATTACTTGAAAGGTGACAAGAATGGTCACACCCATTCCAAGTCAGTCACTGATCGACTTATATTTTCACCAAGAAGTAAACTAGGTAGATCGTGTCGACTCTAGACAAATAACTTTCTTAGCTAATTTATTAGCGTTACGACGTAGCATGATTGCTTGTTCCTCTATTGGCTCTCTTTCTTTGAAGTAATTTTTCTTTGCTTTCTCGCAAGTTGCAACGTGTTTACCGCCACACCCGCCGCGCCCCTCGTCGAATAAACCGGTTAATTTAGGTTAAGATAAAGTTCTTAAAACGTTCACGTTCCTTAGAAAAGTTCGGAGCAAAACCGCAATAAACCGGTATTAGCCGGTATTTTTTGTTAAACGGTTCCAGCCTTGGTTTTGAAGTCATCATTCGTCAGGCTTTTGTCAAAGTCAAAGTCAAAACGTTTATTTCAATTAGGCCATTAAACGGCACTTTTGAACGTCATCGTTTACAGTTCAGTAAAAATAATAGAATTACATTAATTAAATTCGGAAAGGTAGATTCTTATGGAGAAGAACGGACAAGAAACTCCATAGTTACTCTTTTCAAATAATGATTTACAAAATTTGGTATACAAAAATTAATTTAATATTATGTGAGGACGATGCACCCAGAGTATGCTATGTCACCGCCGGCGTACCTGCGGTATTAGAACCTAGCGGCTTGGTACGGGACGATGGGAAAAGACCAGATGGTATGACGTTGGTGCCGTGGAAGGTGAGTAGGCCTCTGGTGTGGAACGCAACGTGTGTCGACACCCTTGCGCCATCGCATGTTCCAAGTATGGCAGGCTGTGCCGGCGCTGCCGATGCGGCTGCTGAGACCCTCAAGCCGCGCAAATACTGTAACCTTATTGGGAATTACAGTTTTGAGCCGTTTGGGGTCGAAACCCTTGGGTCATGGGGTCCGAGTGCGCGTCTCCTTTTCAAGGACATATCTCGCCAACTGATCGACACTTTGCGTGACCAGAGGGCTGGCTTGTACTTTGCTCAAAGAATTGAAATTCAACGTGGCAATGCTGCCAGTCTTCTGGGTACGTTTCCGGATGACAGCGCTGCGGAGGAATACTTTGACGCCTGAGTGTACTTTGTTTTTGTATATGTACATACTTAGGTTTAGTAGATGTAAATAGTTTTAAGATAGTATATAGTTATATACTATGTTAGTCAAAAATAAATATATCCTAAAAATAAACTAAAGTTTTCATCAACCCGTCCCTTACTGTCCTTGCTCCAGTGACGCCCTATAATAATTGCTTAGGTTCGTATCCCACAGAGATGAAATTGAAGATGATGATTACCAGTGATTGGATAATCGGGCGCTTATATACCTATACTTCTTCCCATAAAAGAATAATATGGACATTCCTTTCTGAATAAATAAGTAATCCCGATTTCCCGGGATTGAACAATTTTGTAAAAACAACTATAACAAACTTAATGAAATTATAGCAGTGGTTATTTTGATTTAGTATCTTTATAATATTCAAAACAAATGGAATACCTATAAAAAATTACAATGAGAGTTCACAACGAGTTCTTACTATATTTTGTATGTGGGTATTTTTAGCAATCTCAGGAATTCCGAAAGATTCCGGGATCCGGGATTCTTAAAAGCATGTCTTTATTATACTTTCGTGGGAATAAAAGTGAAGTTTAGGTATATTAGCGCCCGATTATCCGATCACTGATGGTTACTTACTATCAGTATTATAAGCTCCTCTAGCAGGCGAGGGTCCGGAGGTAGACCGCGTGCCGCTCATGGCGGCAGATGCACTGCGGGAACGACGACGATCGCGAGTGTTGTCGCCGCCTCCCATCTGGAAAAAAGACAGACGAGTTTACTAGAGAATAGAGATGTTTCCTGGACAAAAATATGATTCTATTAATAATTACATTTTCCAAAATCATTACAAAAATTACAAAGATCAAATGCATCAACGTTCATCATCAGAAGTGGGAGCTTTTGACACTTCGATACCAGAAGTATCAATTGACGTAAGGGACATTTACCCAAAATGTCAAATTGCCCCTACGACAATTAACGTAAGGTTAATTTACGCAAATTGCCAAATTGTCCCTTAACATAAGGGTCATTTTGGAATTTTATTCAATTGATATTTCTGGTATCGACTTCCTTTCCACGTGAATCCAAGCGAAATTTCAACCCGCGCCACGCATGACACGCATGCGACGCCCCTGCGCCTCTTCCACTACCAATAGGTTATACGACGCTCGGATGATTTTGTTTCTTTGGCGGAAATCTTCATTCTGGAATCTGGACTCGACTTCTTCTACATGTGACTCGGGAACCATTTTTTTTTCTTCTGATACTTGCACTCAAACACCACTCAAATCTTGTGTACTCAAAAAGACCGCTTCAGACATTAACCTACATGGTTCTCATATGATTTGACTAGTACGATTGTATGGACTTTAAGAGACTTTGACCTCTGAGTTTGTTTCGGTGTTTCTTCTCAGCTAGGAAAGACCCACCTCATCTAATTTCAAAATGACCAAAAAAGATTGACGTGTAACCTACTTACAAAAAAATATATTTTATCATTCTTACTGACTAAACCCATTCATGTTCCCCCAAATGACCTTTGCGTTCCAGGGCCGCGGTAACTCTATCGAACAATTCCGCAACCCTGGCACGCATTGGATAACTTGGGACCCTGACACACTCACCACGTCACTTGGAGGGAGGGCCTCCGCGTTAGCATCAGCCCCAGCAGCCATCAGCCTCTTCAGCAATCGCACGTGACCCCCGCGAGCTGCGCAGGACACACATGCATCTCCACCTCGACCAGCTTCTACTACTACTGGGGTTATGCGACGTTCTGATGACCAGCGGTCCTGGAGGGAAATATGGTAACGTTAATGTTGCGGGCGAAATATTGAAGATCCCGTCCACATATCCGTGGACGGACCGTGGTCCATAAGAAGTCGTTCACACACGTCCGTCTCATATCCCAGACACGGACGCATGTACAATGTGTATTAAATGTACGCAATAGTACTATCTTTGAACTAATGATGGACCACGGTCCGACCACGGATGTGGGCAGCGGCGGATCCAGGATTGTCGTTTGGGAAAGGGCTTGACCCCACTGTCGGTAGGTTTTAGCAAAGTAACAACACAATAAAAGCACAAAAAAGACAGAGGTGAGTCTGACGTCTCACCTTGGTAAAAAGCAACATTATCATTAAAAGTACCAACTGACAGCCAACTCAACCACTGCGCATGCTCATTGGTCAAATCGAATAGGCCGCGCTCATTGGTCAAATCAAATAGCGCGCGCTTCCTCAGCTTCCTGTTACACACTTCCGTCCCATTTCACGAAATTACTCCCACAGATTGCAGGAAAGCGAGACGAAAGGTGTTACACATCAAAAATAACATAACGTATAACAAGCCTTCTTGGATAACTTTCGTAAAAGCCTCAAAGACTTCGTTAGGATGTAGACTATCAAAGATATCTAGGTCTTGTCCCTGGATCCACCGATGTGTGTGGAATGAATCTTTAGTAAATACGTCAATAAAAGGAAGCATTCGAAGCAATTCTTGCTTCTTTCTTTCCTTCTTCTTTCCTTTAAAAAAAAAACGTTGTCCCACACTAGGGATTTCTCTTGTATCGTGGGTGCGTTTACAAACACAGAAACTCATCTATCTGTAGGTCATACAAATACTTATTCCGTGCGGGAATCGAACCCGCGACTCGCAGCGCAGCAGCCAATCGCTCAACCACTGCGCCAACAATAAGTATGCTCATATCTTAGACCTTACAGATTAAAGAACTCACCTTCCCGACCGGCAAGAGACTGTATTATGTGCAGAAAAGCACATTTAGTGCTTTCAGTAGCTTTTCAACGGTACCACAAGATTATGAAGTATCGAGCAAACGCAAAATTTAACTTGTTAGCAAACATTGATGGAAAACAGATTGCCCTTTTAAGCATTAAACAGTTAGCAGTTACAATAAGTATATTTTAAGTCATAAGCAGAGGTCGGAATTAGGTGAAGTTATTTATGTACTTGCATCGAAATGTTGATATTAATATGGGTCTTCCCGGGATTTCTAATAGACAATCCCGTGTGGTCAACAATATTAAAAATAAATAATAATCATTTTTCTTTTGTTCTCATAAGCTATGTTGTGCGAACTACAAATGTGGCAACATCGCGCGTGTGCGCATTGGAATTTTGCAACTTCGGACATCCGATGTCGTTGATGTAAATTTGGCAACGTCGCGCGTGCAGTGGTTTAAATTGTGTAAAAGTAAATAACTTTTTTATTTCACAAATCACGGGATTTTTCAGTACTTTAAGATAATCTCGGGATTTGAGGCATATCCACTTTATTCTTTCGCTGTATTAAATCAGTGTAATTACATAAATAGCTCTATCTAATTCCGACCTCTTGTTATAAGCCACACTAAAACTCACAAAGTTACACTGCGTCTGGCGTTCAGATAGCTCTCAGTTCGTTTGTAACACATATCGAAAATATACCAATATTAGCGCTGCTTTAAAGTCTATACTAATATTATAAAGATGAAAGATTTGTATGTTTGTATGTAACGAATAACCTTGAAAACTACTGGACCGATTTAAAATATTCTTTCAGCAACGGATAGCTACATTATCAGCGAGTAATATAGGCTATATTTTATCCCAGTACTCCCACGGGAACGGGAACTACGTGGGTGAAACCGCGTGACGTCCGCTAGTATATAATAAAATAAAAAGTATATACAAAAAACTAGTCCATGAGTAAAGATAGTTACAGTTAGCAAATTTTTAGTTAATAAAGTCAGTTAGCGATAACACATAAACACACAAAAACTCTGAAAAACAACACAAAGATGTATCATACAGGTGTATCTTCTGACTCGGGAATCGCACCCACGATTCCATTCTCGGTAGTCTGTCGCTTCGCCGCTGCGCCGTAGGGATAGCTAACAAACTGAATATCATAAACGCTTCACTATCAGATAGATTGTAAAATGTGTGTGTCAGCTCGGACTAGGGTTGCCAGGTCTTCAAAACGAAAAGCCGGACAGCCAAGCCAGTTTAGCCGGAGATTTGGTTAAAAGTGCCGGTGTAATTTTTTAGTCTTAGAATAGCATTTTATTTTAGAAAAACTAGGCCTTTATATCATTTACCATAAAATTTACCTTTAATTCTAATGAATCAACAATAAAATTGTATGAATCAGCCTTCTTTAATTTTAATCATTCAATATTCATTTCTATCATTGCAATGGAAGACAGGACAGGCCGGTCACCGTCTAATTTGGCCGGACACACAACCAAAAAGCCTGACTGTGTCCGGCTTTATCCGGACGCCTGGCAACGCTAGCTCGGGACGCACGGCTGGAGTTTACTCCTTTTTTTTTTTTTTTTTTAAGTATGGGAAATCATCAAATGACTTCTTCCGCTCTGGGTGGAGCGGAAGGGCGTGTCAGACTCTTACTGACTAAAACCCATCCGTGTTCCTTCTAAAGCCCTTTGCGTTCCAGGGCCGCGGTGACTCTTTCGAACAGATTCCGCAACCCTGGCAGGCTCTGGCCCTAGCGGGCCCCGTCGTATTATGGAGTTTACTCCTTAAGAACTATTATTGTGTAGATTATGTTAAAAGAGGGTAAATGAAAGCATTTTAAACAAGCTGAGTATACTTTGTATATACACACAAACATTATTTTTTAAATTTAATATGGGTTTGCTCTTGTCTCTAGTCTAGGTCATAGATGACAAAGTCGACGATGGAGCGAGCTTACCCAGAAGAAGCCTGTCCACTCTAATTTTGAAGAGATTAGGGTTGTATGCGTTCGGAAACATAGACGCAGTCAGAGAGTTCCACTCCTCCTTCCACATAATCTCGAATTGAAAGGTGCGCAAAGGAACGTAACGCCTCACTTTTAGTTAACGCTCGATTTTACTCCTCATAAAATTTCATACCGCGGTCTCAATATGAAAATCGTTTCTTAAGGAGTAAACTCAAAAATATACTTAGGTATAATCGCAAAAACTTTTCTTATTCTTAGCGTGTCGGTGGCAAATACAATTATCAAATTGTATGCTTTGCCCAGTACTCAGCAACGGCAACACCGTTCGCTGACGCAGCCATAAGGTCCTCACATGTACAGGACCTCACAAGAGGTGGGCCATAGACTGCGGAGCGACGCCACACAAACACTGGAGATCGGAGCCATCCGAGAACCTCCACTTGAGGAGGTTATCTTTAGTGCGACTGACCTGGGTGCGGAGTCTATTTAGGGCAAAACCACTAAATAGATGTATTTTTTTTAATTTAATCATGTAGGTACCTACCTAGCTATCAATGTTAACAAAAACAATAGAGTACTCACATTATTATTTGTGGATCCAGTCAGTTTGCTAACGATAGCGTGAATACCGAGGGATATGCCGCCACGTTGAGGGCTGAGCGCTTGATTTGCTACGACGGGAGTGTCTTCTATTGACTCCTGTAAAAAAAAATTCAAACTGAGCTGAAAATAGTCTAGATTTCCCAGCTAGAACCACTAGCTCCACTTGAGGACTTGCTTCAAAGGATATAATATACCTATTGAGGTATGCGGTACAGAGAGTAAAGTCCCGCACACCTCCACTGATAATGGGAGGATCCTCCGACCAGACGGTTGTTGTGTCTGATGGGCAACTGCCCGATAGTTGATATTCGGACTGTTGTATATGTTCAAATCGCACGGAGAACTTTGCTTGCGCGATGCAGGATTTCGTTGTTAGTTCGTCGTAGATGGCGCTTCGGTTCTTTTTGCTGTCGTACAAATTTCGTTTCTTAGTTTTTCATGTGGCGGGATTAATGCCGCTTCATACCTTTGCGAATAAACAAAGTACTTCCTGAATCGTCAGTAATCTAAACATTTTTCGCCTATTATTTTCTCCTGGTCACTTAATACTGATCGCTATTGTCAAGAAAAAACGCAAAAGTATAGCATTTATTTTGCCCAGCTCTGCTTGCTAGGTGCAAGCAGAGCTGGGCAAAATAAATGCTTTGCTTTAATTAAAATACAAATTACAAAATACTATCTCGCATGTATTATTTAAAATATGAAATACAAAATACTTTTAAGTTGTGTTTTTAAAATACAGTATTTTAACTATTTTTATTTAAAATGTAAAATACTAATTACAAAATACTGTCAGGTGTTAGGTTAGGCCAGCCTTATTGCTTACGATAGCTATCGAGCGCTGTTTTCTGCAGAACGCACACATTAATAAGATTGCTAAATGTGTTTATGTTCAAATGTATTTTGAAGTCATAATTATTTGAAATACTAACTACAAAATACCTCAGCGTCATGTATTTCAAATACCAATTACATTTTTAAGAAGTAATTGAAATACAAATATCAAATACGTATTTGTTTTTCACTTACGTATTTTAATTACAAGTAATTCAAATACTGCCCAACCCTAGGTGCACCGCGCACAACAAGTTTGTTTTCGATCGGTAAATAAATTGCACCAACTGTGCACTGTGGCATCAATTTAATATTTTATTTCGTAAGTTTGCGCACCGTTGTATTCATTCATGCATACAAATTTAATTGAAAAATAAAATGTATTTTTTTATTTAAACTTTACGTACAATAGTGGTACATGGGCGGATAATAATTTTGTTGGAACAAAATTTGTGGGAGCATCCAATGAATATTATTATAAACCATCGCGTACTATATACCTAGCAGGTAGCTGAGGGTCCAATAAAATTATGGTCACACATTTTTATTGCGTAAAATGAGACATTCGAACTCAATTTTAATTTAGACTATCGCAAATTAATTTTAAATTTGAAAACTAAAAAAACTACAAAGTATAAAATAAATTTAATTTCGGAAGAAGAGGTGTTTTTGGTTGTTTCTTCAAATTTTAACACCGACATGCGAAATTAAAGTTATTTTACTACACCTAACAACACCACTGGAAAGTCACAGGAAAGCAAAACACGCAATTTCGTTTACTTGGATGACAAAAATTCAAAATTCAAAAGTCATTTATTCAAATTAGGCTGAGTGCCAGCACTTTTTGAACGTCAAAGTTCTACATAAAGACAGTCCCCCAAAACGCCCGCCCGTCACCACTTCCTAGTGTTTTAGCTGGGAAGAAGAAGTGGCGCAACAAACTCCCCAGCAACACATCTGTCCGTTGAGTTATAAGAACTATCACTTATACAAAGGTATGTAAGTAGTCAGTATTCTTACAAAGAAAACAATACAACAAAGGTAACACGTAAAAACGTAAAACTTAATACTTCGCTACTTGTAAGCTAGCACACTCCATTATGCCAGCATAAACAGACAAACTCAAGCATAAAAACCATATCAAATCAAATTAAGTAAGCCTCCAGACATGAAGGGTGTGCCCGCTTACACGTACAGAGGGTAGAATATAATAAAAAGATCTTATATTTTCTATTTCCTCCAGCTATTTGATTTAAAAACCAAAATACTGAACCAATATTGATCAAATTTCTATGGGACCAATCGGAACATATGTATATCCCTATCACATGAAAAATTTTCAAATTGGTTCATAAACAAAAAAAAAATTCAACCGAATTGATAACGTCCTCCTTTTTTTTGAAGTCGGTTGAAAATTTTTGACTGGCCTGTTGGTCGAGTGGTTAGTGACCCTGACTGCTAAACCGGAGGTCGTGGGTTCGATTCCCACCCAGGACAAATCTTTGTGTGATGAGCATGATCATTTGTTCTGTGTCTGTTTGTAATTTGTCTATAATATGTATGTATTTAGAAATATATAAGTATGTTTATCAGTTGTCTGGTTGCCATAGCACAGGCTCTGCCTAGTTTGGGATCGGATGACCGTGTGTGAGTTGTCCTAAGATATTATTATTTATTATTATTATTAATTGCACTAACCTGATTCATCTTAGGCGCAGGTACAGCGGCAACAGTATGTGCCAGCAATGCATCGACCACCGCAACATTGCCGAGCGTACACGCGACGTACAACGCGGTCTGACCGCTGACGTCGCGCGCGTTGACATCAAACGCTGCCGAGTACTGCCACTGACCGCTGGTGTCACTGTGACAGATTATGATAAATTTAATTATTTATTATCTACTAACTTCTGCCCATATAATAAAAAAATAATAGGGTATTTGACTAAAAAAATCTAATTTGTCCGTCAGTCAAAAAATATTGGACACGTATTTTTATATAATATGTTAGTTACCATACTCCTCCGAAACGGCTTGACCAATTTTTATGAAATTTTATATGCATATTCAGTAGGTCTGAGAATCGGCTACTATCTATTTTTCATACCCCTAAGTGTTGTCCATCCCTAACATTTATTTTTTTATTTTTTGGACAAATTTTTATTTTTTTATAATGTGGCATGTAAAAATACATACAACCTTAAATTTTCACCCTTCTACCACCAAACCCTGTTTTTTAATAGCGATATTAGGGCTTAAATTATTTTCTACTCTCGGCGGTCGATTATTGATCATTTACCACTCGATTAGTTATTCTTGACTATTTGTTTGGTAGAACGCGCTAATCCTAGGAAGTCTATTTATTGAGGAAGGCTATAGGCTATATAACATCACGCTACGACCAATAGGAGCCGAGCATTCATGAAAAATGTGACTCAGACGAAGTTTCGTGGGTCAGCTAGTAATCTATATATATAAATAATACACTTCCGGACACATCTATTAGCCCACCTTGTATTTTCAGTTTCCTAGCCTAGCTAAAATTTTATATTAGGTCGAGCAAAAAGTTTTTATGCAGTTTTGAACCTGGCACATTCACAATTTCATTCAATAGTCTTTTTTTGAATTTCGAACACAGAATTTAAAGAAACAAAAGACAATTTGGAGCCTGTTTGTTGATATCAAACAATCGAATACTAAGAAAACTTGGTTTTATTGGTTTACTTGGATTTAATTCTTGAAAAAGTGATTGATATCTTTGGTTTTGCAACAAACATTACTTATTCTTAACATTAAGGTGAGGTTCTATCAATAATCTATGGATACTTCACCTGAAGTCGCCGCCCAAGCTGTGGCACTTATTCAGGCCGGACACAGCCAAAGAAACGTGAGTGCTCAACTTAATTTAAGTCGATCTGCGGTCCGAAATGTTTATCGGAGGTACCTAGAGACTGGCGGCTTTGTTCGTCGCCAAGGAAGGCCACGATCTCGGGTCACAACTGAAAGGCAGGATCGATTCATCGTGACGACCAGCTTGAGAAATCGTCACCTTACCTCCATTGAGATACAAAACCAACTTCGCGACTTCCACGGAGTATCTGTGAGCGCTCGAACTGTTCGGAGAAGGTTAAAAGAACGCGATATGGTACCACACAAGCCAGCTAATGGGCCCAAACTAACGCGAGCCCACCGAACAGCGCGCCTTCATTTCGCACGCAGTCATTTAAATTGGACACAGCAAGATTGGAGCCGTGTACTCTTTTCTGATGAGTCTAAAATTGTGTTACATGGCAATGATGGAAGGAAGAAGGTCTACCGACGTAAGGGAGAGCGTTTCGCACAATGCTGCTTTGAAGAGAGGGTTGCTTATGGCGGTGGCTCATGGACTGTCTGGGGCGGTATATCCGCGAGCGGCAAAACTCAACTTGAGGTTGTTACAGGACCACGGCTGCCAACATTAAATGCTGAAAGGTACATTCGTGAGTGCTTAGAACCTCACGTGATACCATACGCGGACTATGTGGGCCCAAATTTCCTTTTTATGCATGATAATGCAAGAGCCCATGCGGCCGGCATCGTCAGGGAATATCTTCGGGATGTGAACATCACAGTTATGGACTGGCCAGCCAGAAGCCCAGACATGAACCCCATTGAGCACATGTGGGACGAGCTAAAAAGACGTGTTAGGGCTCGTCAGCCAGTTGCCCAGACGATGCAGGAGTTGAAAACTGCCATAGAAGAGGAATGGGAGATGATCCCTCAAAATTGCATAGAGCGGTTGATAAACTCTATGCCTAATCGTATGAGAGCTGTGGTAGATGCCCATGGAGGCAACACGCGTTATTAAATTAAACCTTTATTTGATAAAACATGTTTTTTATTCAAAAATCAATTGCCTTTAACAAGGCGCATATCCGACTTGTTAGGCGTAGCTCCATGTCGTATGGTATTCTGAATTCAAATTTAAAACAATACGATCGAAAAAGATGGTAAAATGTATCAGGTTTAAAACTGCATCAACAGTTTTTGTTCAATCTAGCAATCATATTTCGGTAGGGGCCATCGAAACCTAAACTCTAAGGTGGGCCAATAGATGTGTCCAGAAGTGTATATTTAATAAAAACTACTCACGTATAAGTGCTAAGCACGCTCTGCGGGTACGGGTACTCGAGTAGCAGCGTAACTAACGCCGCGTGCCCGCCGATACACGCCGCGTGGATAGGCAGCCATTTCTCTACCGTTTCTTGCTGGAAAAATAGAAGATATTAAATGAATAGTTGGCAGAATTAACAAGTAAAGGTCCTCCGTTCGCTAGAAAACTTATGGCGTAAACGTTATGGATTAATCGTACAGCGTTCTCTATAGGTGGGTACTCACTTAGCCGTATAGCGTGTAACGTATCAGGGGGCTACTCTCTAAACCCGAAGTCCGTAGTTTCGAGCTTAGTTGCGGGCGTATTCTACACCGTATCACCTCCGGACTTACGATTAGTTCCGAAACCGAACTAAGAATGAATGACAACACATTAATTCTTAGTGGTTACGTGATACGGACTAGAATACGCCCGCAACCAAGCCCGAAACTAAGGACTTCGGGCTTAAAGAGTAGCCCCCTGATACGGTATCAACCTGCAAGTGGGTACGGCTCGTCCACGGTCACCGCGTATCCAGCTACGAGCTCCCGGATCCGCAGTGCTGGCTATGATAACACGCCGACAACATGTCTCAAATGGTGGCTAGCCACTCCATGATGAAGACGTTCGTTTGAAGCTCGCGCTTACTTACTACACAAGCGGCCGGGTCGCCGTAGGATGGGAAATTATCAAATGACTTCTTCCGCTCTGGGTGGAGCGGAAGGGCGTGTCAGACTCTTACTGACTAAAACCCATCCGTGTTCCTTCTAAAGCCCTTTGCGTTCCAGGGCCGCGGTGACTCTTCTGAACAAATTCCGCAACCCTGGCGTCCACGCGCATACTGCGGGCCGCTTTTATGTTCGCAGTGAAACCGCCACTCGGCGGGTCACTGCGAACTTACAGCGCTCCGCCCGCGAGCGGCTCGCAGCAGACTCGTGCCTACGTACTCACATGATACCGTATCAGATACGTTACATGCTACACGGCTAGGTGAGTACCCTCCTTATGGAGTGGAACGTGCAAGAAACTCTATTCTCTTACCTGGACAGCCTCAGGAAATGCAGCTAGCAACAGTTTTGCGATGTCCACATGTCCGTGGTAGCACGCTATGTATAGCGGACAGTACTTGGTGACAGGGTGAGCTCTGCCATCAGCTCCGGCGTCCAGGAGTGAGGAGACGGCGGATGTGAGGCCGGCTTCTGAGGCGCTGGAAGTGAGACGGGTGGGTTATGGCTTAAAGTTTGGTGAAATAGCTATGCAGGGTGTAAGAGGAATAAGCGAAACCTGGAAAGGGATTGTACTCATTATTATGAACAACTTTTACTTTGGGACCAACCCTAAAATCGCGAAAAGAAAAAAAAAAAAAAATTTTGCCCCACACTAGGATGTTCTCCTGTATCGTGGGTGCGTTTACAAACATATAAACTCACATACACAAACAGCCAGACCCGGAACAACTATCTGTAGGCCATATAAATATTTGTTCCGTGCGGGGATCGAACCCGCGACACGCAGCGCAACCACTGCACCAACCGTGTCGTCAATTTTGTCGAGTTATGCAAATATGAGGCAGTAATTAGCTAAGAGTAAACCTGGCTTTGAGCTGTGAACTGTCTCCAACACACTCCACCCTTCATCTTCTTTACCTCGACTACTGCTGCTTAACTCACACGTATAACAGGGTGTTAGCTCCTCCAGGCGTCATGTTGGCTATGAGTCCAGCGCTGCTGCCGAGAGAGCTCAACCTGGCTTTGAGCTGTGAGCTGTCTCCTCGGGAGACCAGCTCGCGTAGAGCTGCATGTTGGGATAGACGCTCGCGTTCTAATGCATCTGTAAAGAACGAGAATCGTTTGTAAGAAAAATACGTTTTAGAACTTTCATTTCAGAGTGCTAGCTTACAAGTAGCGAATTATTTAGTTTTAGGTTAGGTTTTAGGTGTTACCTTTGTTGTATTATTTTCTTTGTAAGAATACTTTGCATACCTTTGTATAAATGCTAGTTCTTCTAACTCAACAGACAGATGTGTTGCTGGGGAGTTTGTTGCGCCACTTCTTCTTCCCAGCTAAAACACTAGGAAGTGGTGACGGGCGGGCGTTTTGGGGGACTGTCTTTATGTAGAACTTTGACGTTCAAAAAGTGCTGGCAATCACCCTAATTTGAATAACTTTTGATTTTGATTGTGAGTACTGTAAAGGAGTGGAATTCCCTGCCGGAGTCCATGATTCCTGGTAACTGCTCACTGGTGGTCTTTAAGTCAAGAATGGTAACGTTACTTCTTGGCAAGCAGGCTCCATCTTCGAGCGCATCTTCGCTTTTCATCAGATGAGATTGTAGACAAATTTATTTTATTTTATTTGGGACAAAAAACACGTTACATTTTAACATAGGTGTTTAAAAAAAAAAATTATCCGCGAACTTGCAAAAGAGACAGAGATTGACCGACTTGCACATATTGGTCATCGGATTAATTTAACAAATATATTAATTTAGCAAATGCGAACCTACCAATAGTAAAAAAGTGCTATCGACGTGGTTTATAAAAGGAATTGAATATATAACCAAATATATAATTTCAAAAGACTACGATAAATCCATGTCTTATTGAGTAGAAAGAGTTTACAATCTTACGAGATTTGTTAGCAATAACGCGGTGACATAGACATTGATTATTTCCGTAAGTAAAACATATTTTTTACGGCAACACCTTGATGACAATTAAAACTGGACGACACCCTTGCAAGCTTTTGAGGAGAAATGACAACATACTCGAAGACCTGTGACCCATTTTTAGCACAAACTCGTGAACTCACCATGCTGCCTCCAAGGATCAGCCACATCATCACTGAAGTACTGAGACACGTCGTAGGCAGCATCCGCATCCTCGTCTGCAGGCTCTCGAGGAGCGCGCGCTACTCTCTGAGCCGCGCGACGGAACCGAGCCAGCATTGTCACACAACTTTAACACTCACTTGTCACTTTATGTGGGGAATAATGGACTCTCTTTCAAGTGTACAACTCCCTTAAAAATATGAATTATGATGTTTATTTATTTATTTATGTAGTCTTAGTAATTCATCTGCCTAGCCTTAAAAATGGACTCTCTTTCAAGTATAGAACAATACCCTTTTTTTTTTTATGAATGGGAAATCATCAAATGACTTCTTCCGCTCTGGGTGGAGGAGCGGAAGGGCGTGTCAGACTCTTACTGACTAAAACCCATCCGTGTTCCTTCTAAAGCCCTTTGCGTTCCAGGGCAACCACACCCTTAAAAATATGAATTATGATGTTTATTTATTTATGTTGTCTTAGTAATTCATCTGCCTAGCCTTAAAAATGGAGTCTCTTTCAAGTATAGAACAATACCCTACAAAATATGTTATTTATTTATTTGTTGTCTGAGTTATCATCTGCTTAGCCTTTTCCCAACTACATATATTGGGGTCGGTTTCCAGTCAAACCGGATTCAACTGAATACCAGTATTTTACGTGGAGCGGCTGCCTACCAGACCTCCACAACCCATTAACTGGGTAACACGGTAGTTCTTGGCAAGACTGGTGTCAGATTTACTGACTTCTGACAATCCGTATTACTTATTGCTAGGGTTGCGAACGTCCTTATGGAAAAACGAAACCCTTATAGAATTACTCGTTTGCCTGTCTCTCTGTCTGTCTGTCAGTCTGTCCCAGCAAATTGAATTGAATGTACACTTTTTTTTTTTAAGCATGGGAAATCATCAAATGACTTCTTCCGCTCTGGGTGGAGCGGAAGGGCGTGTCAGACTCTTACTGACTAAAACCCATCCGTGTTCCTTCTAAAGCCCTTTGCGTTCCAGGGCCGCGGTGACTCTTTCGAACAAATTCCGCAACCCTGGAATTGAATGTACTGGACCGATATTTTATTCTAGTCGTTTTATTTCCAAGTAATTTCTGGCTGGATTAATAAATTATTTATACTTTTTGTGGGTAAATTATTGCCTCATTAGTCTAGCCTTTCCCGGCTATATAGGGTCGAATTCCAGTCTAACTAGCCCATAATTAAATATAATTTGTTGTATTGTTTTGGTGAAATATAATTAATATTTTCGTTTATTAATTTTTACACATCATTCTTATTTTTTTTTAATATTTCCAAACAAAAAACATATAAAATAGTAGCCCACCGGTATCGGGAACAGCATCCAAGCTACAGGGCTCCAGAGAGAGGAACCTCCTAACGATCCGAGCCTTGTCCAGAAGTACTGCTTTCTGAATCAAGCTCTTGATCCAGCTGCCTAACGAGAACCTCCTAAGGTATTGGTCGAGACTCGTGGCTATTAAGCCGTGGCAAATCCCACATGTCGACAACCTCGCGAGCCAGGTCAAGATATTAGATTTATTAACAAAAAAATATATATATTATAATAATTATAATAACTGGATTCAGCTGAACGCTATCTGATTTCCACAATCTTGTAACTGGATTACAGGATATCTCAATACCATAGTCTGATTTAAGCCAATACTGATGAAAAACAAAACTAATTTTACCTATTATGAGTTACCGACAGTACTCTTCGTTGATGCATTTTGATTTCACGCATTTCATTCGAGTCGGATAAACTCATCAAAATAAATATGAATATTATTTAACCGTTTCAATAATAACAAGAATCCGATTTTAAACCTCATTTGCATAGTTAATACAGTAACGTCTCTAAAAATAGATATATATCTTATAATAGATATAGCTAACACAAACATTTTTTTCTTGTGTATAATATTAATTTAATTTATAATCATAAGTATCTTACTTAAACTCAGTTAATATTATGTAAGAAACTAAATAAATAATAAGATAAAACTCGAGGCCTGATGACTCATAGAGCGTTAGCAAAATATATCAAGTTTCCGAATACGTAATCGACGTCGGGACAGGTCAGTGGGTTGAACAATCGGCAATATATTACCCACTAGTTGCCGCCCACGGCTCCGCCCGCGTGGTTGTAGAAACTTATCCCAAGGGAACATATTCCCGGGATAAAAACTATCCTATGTGTAATTCCAGACTATAATCTACCACTGTGCCAAATTTCATCAAAATCCATTCAGTAGTTTTTACGTGAAAGAGTAACAAACATCTATCCATCCATCCGTCCTCACAAACTTTCGCATTTATAATATTAGTAGGACTAGTCGTTTCCTGCGACTTTGTTCGCATACATGTCCCTCATCTGAAGATTGGAGAAGAAATATAATTGTTCTCCAAACTTACATAATTATCTATACATATAAAATGCTTTCTCCAGAATGACTGACTGACGGATCAACGCACAGCCTAAACCGCTGATCGTATGCGTCATGCTTAACCCAAATAAACTCTTCTTTCTTTCTTTCCTTTCCAAGCGTGGGATGAAATATTTTCTGTGGGATCAAGAGATTCTAGTAGAACAATCATGAACCATCGATTCTATGGTCTGAACCCTTATTCAAAGCTAGGGAAGCGGTCACCTCCTTCTGCGATGCGAAGCAGTTATGCTAGCAAAGGAGGAGGCGGGCCGCGCGAGGGAAAGGCAAGGCCTTCGTCCCAACCGCCGCTACAGGAGAAGACGCCCCGGGCGTCGAGAGTCGCAGGGCGATCCCCGGCCACCGTAGGCGCGGGCCTGCGGACGGCGAGCGTTGGGTGGCTCGCTGTCCGATCACCACCAGGCCCGAATCGATGGCGCGTTGTGTTCCACGTGCGCCTCAAACAGATGTCAGCAGAAGACGGGGCCCGCTAGGGCCAGAGCCTACCAGGGTTGCGGAATTTGTTCGAAAGAGTCACCGCGGCCCTGGAACGCGAAGGGCTTTAGAAGGAACACGGATGGGTTTTAGTCAGTAAGAGTCTGACACGCCCTTCCGCTCCACCCAGAGCAGAAGAAGTAATTTGATGATTTCCCATCCTTAAAGAACTTCATTCATAATAGATAATTTTACTGACAAAAATTGGTTGTCTGTAAAGT
Source organism: Mamestra configurata (assembly GCA_002192655.3). NCBI lineage: Eukaryota > Metazoa > Arthropoda > Insecta > Lepidoptera > Noctuidae > Mamestra > Mamestra configurata. The sequence goes on along the minus strand of NDFZ01005435.1, from coordinate 354,947 downwards.
CAGTTTACGGACGATAGTTTAACGCGACAACGTCATAACAAAACATTGATGAAATGATCGTAACGTTACAATGAGTCATCCTTTTTCGTGCGTGCAGCCGGCGTTCATCAATTTATTAGACGTTGTCACGTCAAAAACAACAAAAGCCCACGCCATTCCAGGGAGCTAGCATACGCTATTATATACGTAATAGGCGTATGGTACCCGTGGGCTGCAGCTGAAAATCAGCGTTAGGTGGTAATAACTACTGTTGCCACCTGACATTATGCTGAGCTGAGGCCCTTTTGCCACAATATTGCTATATGTACTTAAGTTTTGATATTTTCTATTTGTAAGGTGTTTGTTCATTTTTATTTTGTTATTGTGCCAATAAATGCAATTTTCTTTCTTTCTTTCTTTCTATTCTCAAGTCAAAAGACACATTACATGATCGCAAAAAGTCGGATACTCTATCTATAACACAAGTATATCGAACACGAGTGCGGCTTCTTGATACAACTTAGATATTAAGTTACGTAACGAAGACTTGGGTATATCCGTGTCGCTTTGGCCTACTGTCCGTCTTATGTCTTTATTTTTGAAGTGAAAACTTCTTTAGCGGCGTTGTGCACTTTTTGTGATGGGTAAAAAATGTTAAACCCGCGTCAGGATACGTGACCTGATCGAACATTCGTAAGACGGAGGGAGAGTAGACCCGGGCGCGGCGTAGGAGAGGAAGTAATATCCCCCTCTCTTTCTACCGCGCGGCGAAAATGTATGCCTGCTACTGCTATTTCGTTGAGATAATCTTTTTAATGTAAAATAATTGTAATAGTTCTGAAGTGTTAAATTTTTAATGTAAAATAAATTGTCATGTTTGTGTACGATAGCACAATAAATGAATATTGTATTTTACCACATAAATGATAGTACTTTTATACTAATAATTGAAGCAATTCCATATTCAATACCATCCCTACCTTGTTGCTATTCCACCAATTCGCAATAAACGTTTCCAAACGCCTTTTATAATGCGCACAGCAAAGGAGTGGAACTCTCTGCCTGCGTCTGTATTTTAGAATGCATACAACCCTAATCTCTTCAAAATTAGAGTGAAACAGGCTTCTTCTGGGTAAGCTCGCTCCATCGTCGACTTTGTCTCTGTCATCTATGACCTAGACTAGAGTCAAGAGCAAACCCATATTATTATTTTTTTTAAAGTTCTCAGTGCGATTTGAACATATACAACAGTCCGAATATCAACTATCGGGCAGTTGGCCATCAGACACAACAACCGTCTGGTCGGAGGGTCCTCCCTTTTTCAGTGGAGGTGTGCGGGACTTTACTCTCTGTACCGCATACCTCTATATAGGCACCAAGAGACGTGCCGGACAACCTTCACCGATTTAAGAGCAGTTGTAGTAAACAAATTTCGCGTCCGCCTGGGCTGTGACATACGTCTTACTGACGATACGATCTTGAACGGTCGCTCCGTTTGTCAACAGGGCAAAGGATCTATCAATTGGCTTTATTGCCAACAAGTGATTCACTTCCCTGAACGCGGTTAAGACGTGAATACTGACATAAACGGAGACAGACATTCTCGTTTCGCCATTTATGTTTAAGTCTCATGTTCAAAGTAGGGATGACTGGGATCAGTCTAGTAACATTAAGCCTGGAAACCCCAAAGGGTAAAGCAGGGACCCCAAGAGTCAATCCTCAAACGTTAACCTTATGCTGTGGGTAAATATTTGCCCCTATATTCGAAATGTATCTCGTAACATTTTTTTTTAAGTGAAAACTTCTTTAGCAGCGTCGTGCACTTTTTGGGATGGGTAAAAAATGTTAAACTCGCGTCAGGACACGTGACCTGATCGAAAATTCGTAAGACGGAGGGAAAGTTCTGAAGTGTTAAATTTTTAGAGTAATATAAATTGTCATGTTTGTGTACGACAGCGCAATAAATGAATAGTGTATTTTACCACAGAAATATAGTAGGTACTTTTATACTGATAATTAAAGGAATTCGTGCGAAATTATCCCCTAACCATTCCAAAATATCAAAAATGCACAACGTCAATGTTCAAGTTTTCACTTCTGTCGGCACTCCCGGAGTGCAACCCGTTGTTTTTTTTTTTGTAATTTTGCCCCCTAAAGTTTATTTATTTATTCATTTGGGATAACAAACAGCTACACACAAGTTTCTTAGTTAATAAACCTTAATATATAAAGTATATAATGTGAGTGTAACTCACGACGTTATCCACATGTTACCTTAAATATATATACACGAACTAACTTTATACTTCAATTTAATTTGTTTCCTGTGCGGGTCTGTGTTTGGTTCACAGAAGTAGGTACATATTATATGCGAACCAAAATTCAACTGAATCGCTCCAGTAGATTCGAAGCAAGTTGTCTGTGACAGACGGACACACAAACACACTAGAGATCCTACAAGGGTTCCGTACCCAAAGGGTAAAAACGGGACCCTATTACTAAGACTCCACAGCCCGTCTGTCTATCTGTCACCAGGCTGTATCTCATGAACCGTGATAGCTAGACAGTTGAAATTTTCACAGATGATGTATTTCTGTTGCCGCTATTACAACAAATAATAAAAATGAAATAAAATAAAAAATAACCCCGATACCTACAAGAAACATGTATTTTTCGGCATATGGTACGGAACCCTTCTGTTGCAAGTCCAACTTGCACTTGGCCAGTTTTTTCATACGATGGACCTTCAGAACCCTAATAATCTCACGCCCACATCTGTTAAACTTAAATAAAATAAAATAAATAGATTATAGAATAAGAAGAACCGAAAGTTATCCTAAAAATATTGTTAGTTTACTTCAGCGACATTCAAACCAATGTATTTGTATTTCATTGTGATACATCCTGCGGCTGAACACTGTTTCCCAAAATATAAGTTTAAGCTTAGCTTGGGACGGGCGGCGAGCGTTGGGTGGCTCGCTGTCCGATCACCGCCAGGCCCGGGTGGATGGCGCTTTGTTTCACGCGCGCCTCAAAGAGATGTCAGCATAGAAGACGGGGCCCGCTAGGGCCAGAGCCTGCCAGGGTTGCGGAATTTGTTCGAAAGAGTCACCGCGGCCCTGGAACGCAAAGGGCTTTAGAAGGAACACAGATGGGTTTTTAGTCAGTAAGAGTCTGACATACCCTTCCGCTCCACCCAGAGCGGAAGAAGTCATTTGATGAATTCACATCCTTAAAAAAAAAAAAATTGCTTATCTTGGGAATCAGTAGCAGTACCTTTTGTGCAATACACTAATATACGATGCCTATGTTAGATTACCCTAAGATGAATGTATTAACTGGCGACAAACTACCTTCTGACATAATAGAACTAAATTAAAGAAAATTTAAAACTTATGTTAAAAGTACACTTTGCAAACAAGCATATTACAAATTAGAAGATTACATTCAGGATAAGAATGCTTGGAAACATGCTGGTCCTGCTCCATAGGACAATCAAGGGTGTAGACAGAATCAAACTGGTTGATTTATGAATTAACTTTATAGATATACCTACTGTTTCTTTTTTTTGTTTTTATTTTCTGTTTAATTAATGGTTATTAAGATTATCTGTAAATATGTGAGTACCATTTACCTAAATTTCTTTAGAAAATGAATAAGTTTACCTCTGCTGGTGATACTTTGTTCTTATAAGTAGCATACTCTGGGTGCATCGTCCTCACATAATATTAAATTAATTTTTGGATACCAAATTTTGTAAAATCATTATTTGAAAAGAGTAACTATGGAGTTTCTTGTCCGTTCTTCTCCATAAGAATCTACCTTTTCGAATGGACAGTAGTCACTTTATTAATGTAACATTATTATTTTACTGAACTGTAAATGATGACGTTCAAAAGTGCTGTTTAATGGCCTAATTGAAATAAACGTTTTGACTTTGACTTTTACAATAAACACATTTTATTTTTTTATTTTTTATAATCTAGAATTTACCCATTTGATAACCTGGCCTTCAACATCCACATGATTCGTGCCTAAAACAAAGTTTTGATCTAAAAATAACATCTGACGTGACGAGCTCGTTAGGTATTTGTCGTATGTCTGGATTGTGTCTAGATTTAATTCGGATTCTCACGCGTTTATAAATAGACTTGCGGACGTCACGCAGTTTCACCCGCGTAGTTCCCGTTCCTGTGGAAGTACGGGGATAAAATATAGCCTATGTTACTCGCTGATAATGTAGCTATCTATTGCTAAAAGAATTTTTGAAATCGGTCCAGCAGTTTTTGAGTTTATTCATTACAAACATACACACACACAAACATATTTTTTTTCCTCTTTATAATATTAGTGTAGATGTAGATAGAATTGGAATCTTGTAGTCCCCGATATGCGATTGAATAAGGATAATTCCTGACTAAAAAAATATGATTCTATTTAGTCCGTCAGATTATCGAAGCATATTTTTTAATTTGTTTTAAAAAATAAAATGACTTCTTCCGCTCTGGGTGGAGCGGAATGGCGTGTCAGACTCTTACTGACTAAAACCCATCCGTATTCCTTCTAAAGCCCTTTGCGTTCCAGGGCCGCGGTGACTCTTTCAAACAAATTACCGAATACCGATTATCGTAACATATTGGACACGTATTTTTAGGGTCCCGTAATACCTGAAAAGGAAAAAACGTAACCGTTATAGGATCACTTTCGTTTCGATCACATTCGGGAACGAGAAAAAAAGGGTATATGCGCGTACGAAGTCGCGGGCAAAATTATGTAGACAAGGGATTTTTTAAAACAAACATTAAGTACAGGGATCTCTAAAAAAAAACATTACTTAATTATTATGCAACAAAAACTTGAAACATTAAAATTACGTTAAAAAACAGCTGATAACTGTATCTACAGTTTAGCGGAACGAGACTGAGAAGACATAAAAAATGTAAGATAGTGAGACACGCGATAAAAATGGTCGTCTTCATAATTAATATGCAAGGTCTAATAAAATTATCTAGAAAAACGTCATAAACGTAATTCGTATCGATACCTAATGTTAATGAAACAAAAAACTGGCCAAGTGTGATTCGGATTTCCACATGAAGGGTTCCTCCGTACCATTAAAAGCATAAATGACTAGTCTTGTAAAGGTGCTATAACCTGCCGGTCGATTCTGTAAACATATCGAAGTGAAGTGGGTGAAGTGATCATGAGGTGAGCTGTCAATCCATATAATGCGCGCGCTCATTGGTCAAAACGAATAAGGCGCGCATTGGTCAAATCAAATAGCGCGCGCTTCCTCGGCTTCCTGTTACACACTTCCGTCCCATTTCACGAAATCACTCCCACAGATTGCAGGAAAGCGCGAGGAAAGATGTTATACATCAAAAACCTTTTTTTTTTTTTATAGATGGGAAATCGTCAAATGACTTCTTCCGCTCTGGGTGGAGCGGAAGGGCGTGTCAGACTCTTACTGACTAAATCCAATCCGTGTTCCTTCTAAAGCCCTTTGCGTTTCAGGGCCGCGGTGACTCTTTCGAACAAATTCCACAACCCTGGCAACACACATCAAAAACTTAGGTAATAGTACTAAAAGCTATGCAGGCAAAAATGCTGACAAAAATGTGGTTTTATAACAAACGTGATCCATTGGAGTTCTTCTGCGCAGTCATAAAACGTTAGCCTTGAGAATGCCGCATTGGACTGGTAAAAGGACAGATTTTATGCTGGCACTTCACTTGGAGTATCTCTTCAAAATTAGAGTGAACGGGCTTCTTCTGGGTAAGCTCGCTCCATCGTCGACTTTGTCTCTGGTATCTATGACCTAGACTAGAGTCAAGAGCAAACCCATATAAAATAAATAAAAAAATAAAATACCAAATATTTGCGTCACTATTGCAAAACAAAATTACCCTTACTTCGAAAAGCATAAAGAATATTTTGTCCTTTTTAAGCTTAAAGTTCTAAGTTTGAGCTACGCGATAGCTGACAAATGCTTGCACTATCTGGACAGGTCCAATCAAATCTGTGTGGTACTTTATTTTATTTTATTTTATATTGATTTGCTCTTTACTCTAGTCTAGATCATAGATGACAGAGACAAAGTCGACGATCAATTCAATTCAATTCAACTTTTTATTGCAATCCCATGTGTTTAACAAGATCATAGATCGCAGCATACCCAGAAGAAGCCTGTTCACTCTAATTTTGAAGAAATTAGGGTTGTATGCGTTCGGAAACACAGACGCAGGCAGAGAGTTCCACTCCTTTGCTGTATGCAAAGGAGTGGAATCACCATCACCATCACCATCCCTGCACTTTCCTCAAAATAACACTTCAGACATTAATTAACCTACACGGTTGTCATAATTATGATTTGACCAGTACAGATTGTATGGACTTTAAAAGAGACTTTGACCTCTGAGTTTGTTTCGGTGTTTCTTCTCAGGGTAGTCAGCTAGGAAACACCGGCCTCATCTAGTTTGAAAATGACCAAAAAAGATTGACGTGTAAAAGTGTTATGTTTAAACTACTTCCAAAATCATTTATCATTTGTATTGAACAAGTGACGCGAATATTTTGTCAAATGCGCAAAGTGAGGTACCAGCATTAGGTCGTAGCAGTGTTTTAGTGTATAAAGGTTTTATTTTATGACACAGGTATTTAATTTCTGCTATAAAAGATTCTAGCTATTACGTTTAAGTGTTCCGTTGCCAAATGGTGCCATCTAAATTCCATATCGTCGTTGACGATTGAAAACCTCGGGAGTACCGAAAACAAAATTTTTCAGCAGAGACAAAAAACCGTCTCCTGAATATTTTTGTATAAAACATTTTCCCGGTTTTTGATGTTTATTACAAAGAAAAACATTAGTTATTAATGTATGTAACCAATATCTTAGTGCGCATCCTTATTCTGTGTCAAAGGCAACTTACGTCATGCCGAGTTTATACTTCTATAATGGCGGACGCCTAGTACTCACGAGGTTTTCATTGAAAGCGATAGGTGGCACTACAATCATCTCATTCGAATATAGGTGAGCTAGAAATGTGCGTTGAGAGGTTTTCTTACTTATAACATTTAAAAGTTTTTTTGGTAAAAAAATCGATTTACGAGGTTTTCACTCGTCAACGACGATATGTGTAAGTTTTACCTAATTCTAAACATGCGTTGGGCCTTCAATGTCTTCAAAAAAGAGGTTTTTTTATTATTTACCTACTTTTTTAGTATTTTGCTGTTGAAACGTTTTTTTTTTTTCGGTCTTTCGATACGGAACCATTAGTGCGCCAGTTTAACTCGCACTTAGCTAGTTTTTAGGGTTAAATACCCAAAGGGTAACCAACGGAACCCTATTACTAAGCCTCCGCTGTCAGTCCGTCCGTCCGTCTATTTGTCAGCCGGCTGTATCTCAAGAACCGTAATAGGTAGACAGTTGAAATTTTCACTGTTTGTATTTCTATTGCCGCTATAACAGCAAATAATAAAATTAAATCTAAAAAGTGAAGGTGGCACAAGAAACGGGTTTTTTCGGTTTATGGAACCTACGGAACCCTTCATGTGAGAGTCCGACTCGCACTTGGCCGGTTTTTTGTAGGTAGTTATGTGTGTAAAACACGCCTAGGGCCCTCCTAATGAAAAGTGGTTGTCCCAACTTTACAGACGAAGTTGTGAAGGCACATGTTGGTTGGCGGCAGAAGTGTGTATGACGAACTTTGGACCGCGGATTCTCGCGTTAAAGTTCCACCTGTCTCTTTACCAAATTTTAAAACGATCAGTTTGGCGATTTAGGAGTGACAACATAACTTAAAAACTCACTGTCGCATTTATTTATACTTCATTATCACTACATATTATAAAACAAGGCCCTCGCCGTGTCTATCTGTCTGTTCGCGATAAACTCAAAAACTACTGAACGGATTTTCATGCGGTTTTCTCCAATGGATGGGGTTATTCATGAGGAAGGTTTAGGTGTATAATTCGTCCCAAAATTCCTACGGGAACCGGGAAAATGGGCACTAAAATTTTATAGCTGAAGAGTTCTTTTGTTTTTTTGAACGCGCTAATCTCTGGAACTACCAGTCGGATTTGGAAAATTCTTTTTGTATATGATAGCCACATTCATGAGGAATGCTATAGGCTATACGGGAACGGAAAAAAGACGGGATATGCGCGTCCGAAGTCGCGGGCAAAAGGCAGTATTATATATAACTTTCGCATTTATAATATTAAATTAGTATAAACCTACTTCCCCGCACCAGTTCCAACAAAATGATAAATGTAATTTAATTTTTTTCCACATTCTACAAAACGGTCGAAAACACACACATAATATGTGTGTGTATATGGCTTCCATGTCTCGTTAAGCTATTATCCGCACTGTGAATCTGTCAAGGTTACTATTTTACGTAACTCGGGCAAAAAGGAGCGTTGAACTGTGACGTCCGGACAAAAAGACTTTCATGTTATTATAGAAGGTTATTTTATTACTTAAACGAATTCAAAAAAAAAAAAAGAAAAGAGGAGGTTCTCCATTCCGTTGTATGCTTTTTTTAAAGTGAAAACTTCTTTAGCGGCATTGTGCACTTTTTGGGATGGGTAAAAAATGTTAAATTCGCGTCAGGACACGTGACCTGATCGAAAATTCGTAAGACGGAGGGAAAGTTCTGAAGTGTTAAATTTTTAATGTAATATAAATTGTCATGTTTGTGTACGATAGCGCAATAAATGAATAGTGTATTTTACCACAGAAATATAGTAGGTACTTTTATGTTGATAATTAAAGCAATTCGTGCGAAATTATTCCCTGACCATTCCAAAATATCAAAAATGCACAACGTCATTTATAAACCGATTTGAAAAAATATTTTTTTAAGTGAAAGGATATACTTTCCGGTTGGTCTCATAGCTCTTATCAACTATTTCATCAGAATCGGTTCAGTATTTTGGTTTTTAAATCAAGATAGCTGGAAAAAATATGTCATCCAAGTAAACGAAATTGCGTATTTTGCTTTCCTGTGACTTTCCAGTGGTGTTGTTAGGTGTGGGTAGGGTTGCCAACTTTTCTTTAGAAAAAATTGAATATTTCTTATTTTAGGAAGGGTAAATAAAGAGTACAGACATAGATAAAAGAGTACCTTTTATTATATTACTTATTGTAACTGTTTTTAAAATAATTAGAGAATTCCAATGAAGCCATGGATTTATTTTATCACCAATTTGCAATTATGACTAAAAAGACAAAAAATCCTTCAGTGGAATACTGAAATGACAGGATTTCATTCAGTTTAATTAAAAGACAGAGTTACTAGACCCATCATAGCAGACAAAATAAATAGAGTATTTTAGAGTACTCTATTGCTTTTGTAGATTATAGAGTACGCCTACGCAAAATAGAGTACAATACTCTATTTTAGAGTACGGTTGGCCACCCTAGGTGTGGGGAACACTAAAAAGTGAAAAAAAAAACTTTTAAAAGTTTTTTTTGGTTTTCAGGTTTCTTACATCGAATTCATGAACTTCTTCACCATAATTTAGTCTCGTTTGATTGTCTTTATTATGTACAACAAAACATATCAGGTTACGTCTCCTTAAAGCCTTCTTCCAGTCTTCTTATTCGTAAATTCTTAGGAAAAGAACGGTTACCATTATTTTTGCACCCAATCACAGCACAAGGCAACTTTGTAATAAAAAAGTTGGTTGTCTGTAAAGTCGGTTTACGGACGATAGTTTAACGTGACAACGTCATAACAAAAAATTGATGAAATGATCGTAACGTTACAATGTGCGTAACGTTACAATGAGTCCTTTTTCGTGCGTGCAGCCGGCGTTCACCGATTTATTACACGTTGTCACGTCAAAAATATATTTCACATTAATGGATAATTTTGTAAGTATGGTATTTGACGTAATAACGTTGTTACGATCAAGCGATATCAGCGCTACTAGCGGCTAAACTTGGCAGTTTTCTTTCCTATTGGCACTCGTGTCTTAAAATGCTTGTACTAAGGATATGACAGTTGTCTAGTCCCGACCCTTGCTCGAGCCAGCCCGCGCCGCTGAGCCTGTAGTCAATAATTCCAGTTCTCACCAGCCCGTCCTTAGCTGTCCTCCCAGCGACGCCCTAAGCCAAGGCCCGTACACCACAGGGGGTGCCCTTAGCGTGTAGTCGCTTAGTTTGTAAGTCTTTTATAAGACCTGGCTGGAGGCTTTAATATTATATTAAGGCCACCACAGGCAAGCCCGGTTAAGCAGTCGACAACCTTATAGGTTGAACTGCGAGACAAAACAAAAAACAAAACAGTTGTCTCATCTTTGATTCCCTCGCCAGTTTAAGAACTGGGGCCCTACTATGAAGTCTTAAAACGATCAAGATTCCGCTCAAAGAGAGAGACGAAGCTATACATAGCGTATAGCACTATCCCTTTTACATCGTCGGAATTGGATGGCATTAGCACGTCATAGTAGGGCACCAGATTAAACCTGGGTTCCCCAAATTAAAACCTGTATTTCGGTAGTACTAAACCTCAGCTGTATGGTGTCGGACGTGATAGAATAGCACCATCCCATCACTTCCCGTGGGTGTCGTAAGAGGCGACTAAGGGACTCACCAGAGAATGGGCAGCAGCATTCTCTGTGCATTGCAACACCTACACTGCGACCGCCAACCCACCTGCCAAGCGTGCCTATGTCCAAGGGGGTTACTCTCTAAGTCCGAAGTCTATAGTTTCGGGATTAGTTGCGGGGGTATTCTAGTGCGTATCACCTAACCACTAAGAATTAATGAACATTTCATTTGATTTGATTTGACAGAACTGTCAAATCGTGTTGTCATTCATTCTTAGTTCGGGTTCGGAACTAATCGTAAGTCCGTAGGTGATACGGAGTAGAATACGCCCGCAACTAAGCCCGAAACTACGGACTTCGGGTTTAGAGATTAGCCCCCCAGAAGTGGACGTCTTTCGGCTGATATGATGGACCCTCAGCTTGCTTTACAGTGTACGCCTTAACCGTTGGTTAAATTTTTATTGACCTACCGTAATAATTTGCTCAACATAGGTAAGGCCAATCCTAAAACCGGTTTAGTGAGTTATGGCCTTTTTTTGCTGGTTCTGTTAAACTTGTTATGTTATTAAAAACGAGTTACCGTTTTAGCTATAATAATAATAATAAAATATTGTGTGGTGCAATTCTATACAACTTGATTTTATTGTTAGCAAGCAAAATTTTTCCACAAGATATCAATCAAATACACGATTTATGCAAGAATATCCTCTTAAAAAGAAAAAAAAGTTTTACAAAAAAAAACCAACCGACTTCCAAATAAAAACACTACAAATTACAAAATAACTTTCATTTTGGAAGTCGGTGTTTTTGGTTTATTTCTCCTTTTTTTGACGTTTTGGGAACACATTAATTGAGCGTACAGCTAAGGAGTGGAATTCCCTGCCAGAGTCTGTGTTTCCTGATAGCTACAACCTGGGAGTCTGTAAGTCAAGAGTGAATAGGTTACTTCTAGGCAAGCGTGCTCCATCTTCGACCACATCATCGCTTACCATCAGGTGAGATAGTGGTCAAACGCGAGCCTATCAATAGTAAAAAAAAAAGATTGGCGGAGAAATCGGTGAACATACAAATAAAAAATACACATAGTCGAACATAGAACCTGCTCCTTTTTTTAAAACGGTACGTATTTTGGTCACAGATGTTCATATATTATGTGTGTACTAAATTTCAAGTGAATCAGTCCAGCAGATGCGGAGATAATTGGATGTGACCACGAAATAGATAAATTATATTTAAAAAAGTAATAATAAATTAAAAATAATATAAATTATCTATTCCGTAGCTGTGACATACGGGCAGGCAAACAGACGAGTGATTCTATGAATTCTATTTTTATTCGGAATCCTAAAAATTAGGCAGTATAAGTACTAGTAATAGTTGTTATTTTGATGCGACTACAAAACAAAATCCAATACTTTAAATAAGTAGAGTAAAATCCAAGAAACCCAGTAACATGATTGATGAACCCAGAATACAAACTAAATTTCAAGAAAATAATCCTGTGTATTCTTCCCGAATACCGAGTTTTTTAGTAAGATATGTACAACCTAAAACTACGAAAACTAGAGAAACGTTTCATCCCCTTTTAATTTATATTATATCTGATGATCAGAATCAATTAATAATAATAAAAAAAACGGGTTGCCGGCAGAAGTGAAAACTTGAACATTAACGTTGTGCATTTTTGATATTTTGGAATGGTTAGGGAATAACTTCGCACGAATTGCTTTAATTATAAGTAGAAAAGTACTATCATTTATGTGGTAAAATACAATATTAATTCATTGCGCTATCGTACACAAACATGACAATTTATATTACATAAAAAATTTAACACTTCAGAACTTTCCCTCCGTCTTACGAATTTTCGATCAGGACGCGATTTTAACATTTTTTACCCATCCCAAAAAGTGCACAACGCCGCTAAAGAAGTTTTCACTTCAAAAATTATAGAGAGATTCGTAATCCAGGAAAAAATAAACCTAATATATAAAACCTTCATTGAAACGAGAGCCAACAAAATAAAAAACAAACTCTTCCATAGACAAGATAACGAATACATACAAACTTATTGACAAGAGTCTCTAAACAGTGGGTGTCAATTTAAGGTCTCCGAATTGCACCATTTTAATCACTCATTCACTCGAACCTCATTTCCATTCACAAAAACACAATTTCCCACCAAATATTTAACTTAAACACTAATAAAACACATACGTTTTTCACTACATATCAAATAATGTATTATCAAATATCGATGTATTATCAAATTTATAACTTTGTATACGGAGACGTGTGTTCCACGCCGCGATCGCGCGTCAACTGTTTTTATCTGAACTTTATTTACTCAATGCAATATATATTATATGTATATGTGTGGTACATAATCTGTTTGTAGGTGTTGATACTTGTCGTTGCTATGGTTTTATAGAGATTTTTATAGTCCACTCTATGTAGAAGTTCATGTTGGTATTCTGCAATTCTTCTGTTTTTAAGGTTCGGTACACAATGGCGGGACCCTATTACTATAGTAGGCGCCAGATAAATGTGGAATAAAGTATATTGACCTTTCCCTAATAACTGTTCATAGGTACCTGAACAATTAAATATGAATCGTTTTTCATTATTAGACAATGTTAAGGATCACGAGAGATGATGATTCGGGACAGCTTTGTGTCATTAATTCCGTTTTTCAAAATTAAAATGTCAATAATTGTAGGTGGGTCAATGACCGTTATTCCACGATTATCTGGCGCCTACTATAAGCCTCCGCTGTCCGTCCGTTCGCCTATCAGCGGGTTGTATCTCATGAACCGTAATAGGTAGATAGTTGAAAATTTCAGAGTGTGTATTTCTATTGCCGCTATTATGATAATATGACTTGATAATATGATAATATGACTTGATTCTCCATCCAGGGTTGGCTCCAGCCAGACATAGCAACTCCTCGACGGTCAACAGTACACACACGATCTTTAAGGTTCCGTACCCAAAGGGACGACGGAAATCTGTTACTAAGACTCTGCTGTCCGCACGTCTATCCGTTAGCAGGCTGTATATCAAGAACCGTAATAGGTAGACAGTTGAAACTTTCAGTGTGTATTTCCGGTTTATGGTACGGAACCCTTCGTGTGAGAGTCCCACTCGCACTTGGCCGATGTTTTTCTCCTTTAAGTGCATTAAACAAAAAACTTGTTTTAATTTTTCTTTGTGAATAACTAGCTTATATTCGTGGCTTCGCTCGTGTTAATGTAGAATTTATTCTCCAGGGACCCCCTATCTCTGTATTACAATTCATCAATATCGATTTGGCAATTTAGGCGTAAAATCGAAATAAACAAATTCACGGACGCATTAATATGTTCTATATGGTGTCGGACGGAAAAGAATAGCACCATCCCATCACTTCCCGTGGGTGTCGTAAGAGGACTAAGGGACTCACCAGAGAATGGGCAGCAGCATTCTCTGTGCATTGCAACAGCTACACTGCGATCGCCTACCCGCCTGCCTAGCGAGGTGATTGGCAAACCTGTGGGAGGCCTATGTCCAGCTGTGGATGTCATTCGTTGGAATTTATTTATTATCCTATTTTTATTTATTATATTATAGGATCCTACCCTCTATTGTGATCTCTCTCTATCACTCAAAGGCTTGCTGGAAGAAAACTAATTTTTGAGAAAAGCTCGCCTTTGTACATGAACTATTTACATCACTGTGAATTAATATAAGCTGTTATGGTGTACAATAAAGAATTAAAGTATTATTAAGTCACTATTTTTTTTTTAATATTCAGAAACATGATGACATTTCTAAGATAGTGCATATTTACATAGATAAAATTAATGTCCCATTATCTGGTGTTCTGATCTAAGAGTATAATAAAAATACGAGTTTGAGTGAAAAAACGCGTTTTTTTTGCAATACGACATTTAAACAAGAAGATACTTATCTGTTTACAACTAAAATAAAATAAACATAATCAATAAAATCTATTTTTAACACTGAGTGCACCTGCTGAGAAATTATGTTGCAATCTCATCATCTTCCTGTCCTTAGATATCCCTTGTTACTTGGGGTCGTTGGTCGTACGTGGAGGGCGTTTCGACGACGAACCGTTTTCAAAGACCGTTTTATGTTCTGCGACGGTGAAACGATTTTTACGTCGTCAGTCCAAACGGTTCGTTGCACAAACCAGTCTTCGAATCACTTGATGCGATTTTTTATTTTACGTCTCAGAAAATACAGTTGAGAACCCATTGGATTCAACTATCACACTCGTCGCGTTTCGCACAAACAGTTCTTCCAATGAAAACTGAACTTTTTGACAATTGAATACAGTCGATTTTTACTACCACTCATCAGTACTGTCGTTCGTGAAAAATGCAACTACTAACTTCAGTGGACGATAGTTTCGTCTTTTAAAGCCGTCTTTAAACCAGTTGCGACGACGACCGTTTTCTGGAACCGTTTTCGTCGTCAGTAAAACGGTTGCGTTTCGTCCGCCAACAATTCGACAGCAACCCACCAGTCCGGTCGACGCAACGTTTGCTTCTTCCATTCTTCCCTGTGAATCGTGACGCTATCATTTACTGCCCTTTCTTTTTTATCATTCCTCACACACTCAGCTGGAACTATCTTTAATCCCACCTATTTTTTGTGGATGGGAAATCATCAAACTTCTTCCGCTCTGGGTGGAACGGAAGGGCGTGTCACTCTTACTGACTAAAACCCCTCCGTGTTCCTTCTACAGCCCATTGCGTTCCAGGGCCGCGGTGACTCTTTCGAAAAAATTCCGCTACCCCGGCAGGCTCTGGCCCTAGCGGGCCCCGTCTCCTATGCTGAGCTATTCGCAGTCAGCGAAGCAAATATCCCGGGGTTACATGTGTAGTGGTTATTTATACATTTATACATTTCTGCACAGTAATGAGTCCCATTTTTAGCGTCCAAAAATCTCAATTCAAGGTTATCAGAAAGTTTACTGATGCAATGATGACACAATTGCTAAAGTTTCATAATCTTGTTGCAGTTTTTAAAAGGCATTAAAATTAATTTAATTTCGAAAAATGCAAGAAAGTGGGACACGGCACGTCAGTGCCTGTGAGTTTTGATATTGTTAACGTATCCCTTTGTTACAGCTTATTTGACGGCGATCAAAAAGGTTTCACATATTTTCAATATAATATATTGAACTAGCTACCCGTCCCGGCTTCGCACGGATGCAATGCTGATCCTACTAATATTATAAACGCGAAAGTTTGTATGTATGGATGGATGGATGTTTGTTACTCTTTCACGCAAAAACTACTGAATGGATTTTGATGAAATTTGGCACAGTGGTAGATTATAGTCTGGAATAACACATAGGATACTTTGTATCCCGGGAATATGTTCCCTTGGGATAATTTTCGACAATCACGTGGGCGGAGCCGCGGGCGGCAACTAGTACTAAACATACTACAGAATGTCTGTATGTAAGGTATTTAATTGGATAAGGATTAATGCTGTATTGCTTAAAATCGCTTCTTAAATAAGATATTATTTCTCGTAAAACGTAAAGGATAAAAAATGGTTATTGTGGGTTATCCCTAAGAGATAGACATATACCATCGTGGACTTTTTTGTAGACCTTTTTAAGGTGTACAATACTGTAGTACATTATTTTGATCTATTTCGTAGGGTTCAGCCAGCGTTTGCAATGTAAGCGCAAAAGATGTGTTTATTTACGACATCACATTAGAAACCTCTTAAAGTATCAGTGTTTATCTACTATATTATGCATGTATCATACATATAAACCTTCCTCTTGAACCACTCTATCTATTAAAAAAAACCGCATCAAAATCCATTGAGGAGTTTTAAAGATCTAAGCATACATAGGGACACACAGACAGCGGGAAACGACTTTGTTTTATACTATGTAGTGATGTGAATATGAAATTCAATACATATATCCCGTTTTGTTTTTACTATAGATAGGCACGCGTTTGACCACTATCTCACCTGATGGTAAGCGATGATGTGGTCGAAGATGGGGCACGCTTGCCTAGAAGAAACCTATTCACTCTTCACTTAAAGACTCCCAGGTTGTTAGCTATCAGGAAACACAGACTCTGGCAGGGAATTCCACTCCTTAACTGTACGCACAATGAATGTCTTCCTAAAACGTTTTGTACGTGTGTTTCTATTTAATTATCTTGAATGAAATTTCTTCTTTTAGAGTCGATAGATAACTCTTTAGATTACTTGGGCCCACTAGGTGGCTACGTTCTCGAATTAATTATTCGAGTATACCCGTTGTAAGAGGAGCTCGTGGCTTAATAATAACATCGGCGATCGAGGTTAAGCAACGATTGCCAAGGTCGGTATGTGGATGGGTGACCATCTCAACATACCGAGACTCCTCCGTGCCATTAAGCCGTTGGTTCCGGCTGTCATTTGTAGATCTTTGGTAGTCGTTACTGATTGGCAGAAGCCAGTGAATCTGACCCCAGTCTTGCCAAGAACTACTTCTACCTCTCCTAGAGGCGCGCGTAGGACACAACGCGCCGACGACCCTGGATGTAGTGTCTGCCTACCCTCATAGCCAAAAGGCGTGAGTTTATGTGTGTAATAATGTTACCAATTACGCGAGCGCAGTGTTGCAAGGCGCGTCGACTTTGAAATAACGTTGACACTTAAGCGAGCGCAGTGTTGCCAATGCCATGTGCGACCAGTACTTAATAATATTGGTACTCACGAGAGCGCAGTGTTGCCATGTGCGTCCAGTACTTAATAATATTGGTACTCACGAGAGCGCAGTGTTGCCAAATGCTCCGAGTATGTTACAATATTGCCACTCACCTCTCGCCTCTCTAAGTGCGTGGGCCGCATGTCTCCAGCTATTCCTCTCTGCTAGCGCGAGCGCAGTGTTGCCATGCGCGTCGAGTATGCTCAGTGACGCCCCAGAAGTTAGCAGCGTTTTAACATTTTCAAAATGACCGCGTTCCGCTGCGATGTGGAGGGCTGTCTGTGGAAGAGGAGTAGGAGTCAGGATGATGATGTTAGTTATTGATGTAAAGGAACTTCTTTTCCAAAGGCACGCTTGGCAGGCAGGTTGGCGATTGCAGTGTAGCTGTTGCAATGCACAGAGAATGCTGCTGCCCATTCTCTGGTGAGTCCCTTAGTCGTCTCTTACGACACCCACGGGAAGTGATGGGATGGTGCTATTCTTTTACGTCCATACAGCTGAGGTTTAGTACTACCGAAATACAGGTTTTAATTTGGGGAACCCAGGTTTAATCCCGTGCCCTACTATGACGTGCTAATGCCATCCAATTCCGATGATGTAAACGGGATAGTGCTATTCGCTATGTATAGCTCCGTCTAGCGAATACCATTAAGTCCCATGAGATATGGCGCGATTCTATTGCCATGTTCTAGCTGTAAATCCAATCGGCTTCTACTAGAAATTCTCCAGCGTAAAGACGTAGCAGTAACTTGTACCCGACTTGGGGATCGAACCCCACAACCGACCATCAGAGAAAAACGAAAGAAAGAAAAACAGTTTATTTGCGACAAGCATGACGCATACCAAAAAAATAAAATAAACTAAATTACAAAAGTTTTGCAAGTTGTGAAGATATGCGTCACATTCGCGCAAAACGGCCATCGCTCAACATAATGCTGGGACTCGTGTGCGAGACAGAGCCACAGCGCTGGTTTTCAGCGACAACCGGCGTCAGGACCACGGCTGTTGAACAGCCGGGCTATTATAATTCTATCAATATCTCCCAGTTTAACCTTTTGAACGCCAGAGCATAAACGCATCGGCGTGCTCCCGACGCCAAGCCACAAATTCGCCGTACTTTTTGTCAAATATTTGTGACGATTGGCGTACAGGGCACGCGCTTGCTTGTCATGTATAAGTGACAATGGCGTTCAAAAGGTTAAACTTGGGTAGAGTGATGGGAAGTGATCTGTCATTCCATCTTATTTGTATAGATTGACAGCATGTTCACTTCACCTAAGTATAAACGGTGAGATGTAAACAGAATCGCATTACTGTTTACAATCCAGCAAGGGGTTTTTTGGCATTGGGGTGTTTGAAGAAACTCTCAGATTTAAAATAGTAACTCGAGCCTCAATCCGCGGGGTTTATCGCGGTCAATGTGTGGATGGGATCATTCTATGAATATTCTATTTAGCGCCGTTGTAAAAGGATATGATAAGAAATTAGCAAGGCTGGAAGCGAGGCTGACAACTCAAGGTAGGCCGGAAATAAAATCAGCTATCTTCACTTGCGAAGGCTCGTGTTGGCTTATCAGTTAACTGCGATCGCATACGTATCCTGCCAATGTAAAGTGAACTTGGATATAATTTCTACAATGACTGTTAATTTAGATAAAATAAGCTATCATCATAATTATCACACGATGCTTGAATGCTACTTTACCTTGCCTCCAGTAGCAGCATCAGACTTGGCGTCGATCTCAACGGCCGCAGCGCACAGCGCAGCGAGGCAGCGGCTGCGTTCAGCTAACGCAGCAGCGTGCAGCGCACTGCGGTTGTAGTGCTCCCTTACCTTGCCTCCAGTAGCAGCATCAGACTTGGCGTCGATCTCAACGGCCGCAGCGCACAGCGCAGCGAGGCAGCGGCTGCGTTCAGCTAACGCAGCAGAGTGCAGCGCACTGCGGTTGCAGTGCTCCCTTACCTTGCCTCCAGTAGCACCATCTGACTTGGCGTCGATCTCAGCGCCCGCAGCGCACAGCGCAGCGAGGCAGCGGTTGCGTTCAGCTAACGCAGCAGCGTGCAGCGCACTGCGGTTGCAGTGCTCCCTTACCTTGCCTCCAGTAGCACCATCTGACTTGGCGTCGATCTCAGCGCCCGCAGCGCACAGCGCAGCGAGGCAGCGGCTGCGTTCAGCTAACGCAGCAGCGTGCAGCGCACTGCGGTTGCAGTGCTCCCTTACCTTGCCTCCAGTAGCACCATCTGACTTGGCGTCGATCTCAGCGCCCGCAGCGCACAGCGCAGCGAGGCAGCGGCTGCGTTCAGCTAACGCAGCAGCGTGCAGCGCACTGCGGTTGCAGTGCTCCCTTACCTTGCCCCCAGTAGCACCATCTGACTTGGCGTCGATCTCAGCGCCCGCAGCGCACAGCGCAGCGAGGCAGCGGCTGCGTTCAGCTAACGCAGCAGCGTGCAGCGCACTGCGGTTGCAGTGCTCCCATACCTTGCCCCCAGTAGCACCATCTGACTTGGCGTCGATCTCAGCGCCCGCAGCGCACAGCGCAGCGAGGCAGCGGCTGCGTTCAGCTAACGCAGCAGCGTGCAGCGCACTGCGGTTGCAGTGCTCCCATACCTTGCCCCCAGTAGCACCATCTGACTTGGCGTCGATCTCAGCGCCCGCAGCGCACAGCGCAGCGAGGCAGCGGCTGCGTTCAGCTAACGCAGCAGCGTGCAGCGCACTGCGGTTGCAGTGCTCCCTTACCTTGCCACCAGTAGCACCATCTGATTTGGCGTCGATCTCAGTGCCCGCAGCGCACAGCGCAGCGAGGCAGCGGCTGCGTTCAGCTAACGCAGCAGCGTGCAGCGCACTGCGGTTGCAGTGCTCCCTTACCTTGCCACCAGTAGCACCATCTGATTTGGCGTCGATCTCAGTGCCCGCAGCGCACAGCGCAGCGAGGCAGCGGCTGCGTTCAGCTAACGCAGCAGCGTGCAGCGCACTGCGGTTGCAGTGCTCCCTTACCTTGCCACCAGTAGCACCATCTGATTTGGCGTCGATCTCAGTGCCCGCAGCGCACAGCGCAGCGAGGCAGCGGCTGCGTTCAGCTAACGCAGCAGCGTGCAGCGCACTGCGGTTGCAGTGCTCCCTTACCTTGCCACCAGTAGCACCATCTGATTTGGCGTCGATCTCAGTGCCCGCAGCGCACAGCGCAGCGAGGCAGCGGCTGCGTTCAGCTAAGGCAGCAGCGTGCAGTGCACTGCGGTTGCAGTGGTCGCGAGCGTCGACTGCTTCGCCACTTGCGATCAGCTCTTGTAGGAGTTCTAAGTTGTCCCATAGTGCTGCCTATCGAAAAACAAAGATTATGGTAGTTAGTAGGGAGAGATATTGTTGCCCTATTACAATTTTTAATGCTTGAATTAAAGAATATTCTTTACTGTATTTAGGTATTCAGAAGAACTGAATAATCAAATGAAAAAGCTTTATTTTCAGGCTTTCATATGCAGCTTTATATGCAGAGGAATATAAAAAACGATGAATGCCGCTATAAATATGGCTACCACCTGGCCAGAATTATTGAAGGGCCACCATCAACTTGAAAAAAAGAAAAGCATGAATATGGATAACTATAAGAGTGCGCGCTTAGTCGTGGAGTTACATACAACTATAAGAGTGGGGGAGAGTGGAACACCAAAGAAATAACGGCTGAACTGATTGAAAAATTATGCCTCTTGAATGGGGGTCACTGCTGAGAAGACAATGCGCATGCAGTAGGCTACAGTAAGGGTAGGTCAGCCCATACATCGCATTGTCAGTATCGTGATTTCAACCCTGAATAATGCGGTGAGTTTTTTTTTTTTGGGCATTATGTACGAGCTGGCCTACCCTTACTGTAGCCTACTGCAGGCCTATGGAGAAGACCATTAATAGATAAGTTTTAAAGAAGAAGATATTATGTTGCATGAACCATAAACAAATTGAGATAAGGGCAAGAGTATCATCATTGACTAAGGGACCATATAAATTCTGATTATGAGACCACTTAATTTATCATCTCCTAAAGTAAAGTCCGGTGGCACTATTACTGATAAGGAATATTTAATTAAAATTCAAGGATCGTTTTCAAAGCTCGTAGCTACATAATAACAGCCGCACGGGTTGATCTTGAAGGTTAAGCAATGCTTGCCGAGATTGGTCTGTGGATGGGTGACCATCTTAACATACCGAGACTGACCCGTGCATCCGAAAGGATGTTAAACCGTTGGTCCCGCCTGTCATTTCTAGATCATTGGCAGTCGATACGTTTAGTCAGAAACCTGAAAATCTGACACTAGTCTTACCAAAGACTACCGTGTTACCCAGTTAATGGGTTGTGGAGGTCTGGTAGGCAGCCACTCCACATGAAATACTGGGATTCTGTAACCCGACCCCAATATAGTTGGGATAAGACTAGGCAGATGGTGATCGTTGTATGTAACTCGGGCTGGTTTCCGCAACTCCACGACTAAGCGCGTATTTTGCGTGCAGAGATAAACGATGGTGATCGTTTTAAAATGGACACCAAAATAACTTCCTTAAATAATCTTCGTTTATTTATATGATTATAGAATTGTATTACCTAAGGATAAGAAAGAAAGAATATAAACTACTAGCTGTCTTTTTAATTTTTTTTATAACATAAATCTCTATTCCCATATATATATATCTATATCCCAATTTTTTATTAGGTTTGCATTCAGTTCTCGATTATGCAACGATACAAATAATATTTAAGAAGATGCGATAAATAATTCCGCGTAATTTTTTTTTTTTTGCGAAAGTTCTTGAGTTGTATTCGTACAATATTTTTTGTACAGTTTATGTAAGCAATTTGCGGTTTTTTACTACCGACATATATATTAAGACCTTGCCCTGAGTTCTACATTCACAACATACGATTGCAACATTCTAAACCGCAAGATACCGCATTTAAACTAGCCGTTAACGCGACGCTGACAACTCAATTTTTTTTTAATAATTCACTTACCTGATGCAGCAGGCGGCCTTGGAAGTGATCCTCGTCCGGAGACAGGTCCATCACATTCGTTTTCAGAAGAAATAGACAAGTAGCACAGACATTTCCGGCCTAAACAAGCGCTCAAGCGTTACAAAAGGCACCCGATCGAAATACGGCGAAACACACCAAACTGTTCACTAAAACTACATTTGAAATACACGGTTATGTGCACCAGACGTTTTTTTCTTTCGGCATTGCGGTTGAAAAACGCTAATTAATGCGAAATTACAAATTAAATAGTGAATAAGATTTATCGATTTGTTTGATGACAGCTGACCTAACTAACTGACTACCGTTTGACAGCTGTCAGATTGCCTACTGCAGTGCAGTGGTATGAAGAAAACGTTTTCTATAGGTAACGAAACGCAAATTATCGCCCTTGTTCACAAAAATCGGAATCAATTTGTATCAGTGGTTATATTTCGTAATTCTATTTTCCAGTAATAGAAAGATACAAAATCAAAAAATTTACTTTCGAATATTTTATTAACAAATAGGACTACATTAATTTGCCTAATCTATAGCAGTATTTTTATCAAACTACCCACTTATAACATGAATATCATTTTCACACATTGTTCAGCCTTAATAATTATAGCTAAATTTAAATTAAAAATGTCTCGTAGCTACTGCAGTTACGATGAAGAATGGCAGAGGAGGAAGTCAGTGCTCATCAGAAGCCTTTTCCACGATATTTCGAGTAAGTTTTAATGAATATACCCTGACACCATAGAAATATAAAAATATCTATGCTTGACACATTTCGGTAGATAAAGCTAAGCTAAGCTAAGCTTAAGCGGTATGCATCTTATTATGTGCTAATCACTAACAAGAGATTATATCTAACTAAACTGCTTGTTCGTTGTACAATTCCAGTATTTCCAAACAATATAAGGTAGCTTCATACTATTTCTAGTTTATTCTTCCTCTTTTTCGGTGAAACGGTAATAGTCATAATCAGTCATCGCTCGTTGCTGTTGTTGCCTCAAGAGCTCTATCCATTTGGATCTCATAAAACGCCCGGTATTTAAGGGCAGATTGGATAGAAGGAAGAGAATAGGACCAGTGCAATGTTACCGATAAGGTGGAACAATCAAATTAGATTTATTCGAATATGATTGCAGTCACACGAGATTACGTTAGCCTTTTACACTAGCGCAAACGTCAACTGCGCCACGAAGCCAAATCGACTTGTACTGTGCTCGTCGTATACAGTGATTTTCCCTGACATTTACCAGTTCATCATAAATGTAAAACTAAATCTCAAATATTTTAATTTCTTGCAGTGCTATCGCCAGTCGAAGAGGAATCTAACGACTCATCCCAAGACTATTATGTTCCAACGCAAGAAGTATTCCCTTCTCCTCCGAGACCATACAGCCCATTACCTCCTCTAATCATAGAGAGAGTACCCGTTATCAACAAACATGATGAGCCAGAAGAATACTACAGGAACCTACATAAAAAAATAAAAAGGTTTTACTTAAAACTTTTTATTGAAAAACGAAACATAAGTTCTGTTGATAACGAATCAAATTATAGCGATGCTTCGGCTTACGATGATAATCTTAGTACTAGCGATGGTTCTCACTCTGTAGAAAATTTAGATTTCCGTTTCCTTGAAAGTATCTCTTTGGACAATAGAAATTTTGATTCTATCATTGAAGATAGAGAGGCTACACAGAGCTCTGCTTCTACTAAATCTAATGGGTATGGAGCTGACTTTGAATCGATGGATACAGCGATTGTTGATGTTATAAATTATACAATATCGAATGAGGACGCTTTAATGATATCTGAGGAAGAGGAATCCAACAGTGAAAATTTGCATAAAAATAAAATAAGAAATGAAGGTTTTTATGTCACGAAATCCCTTGAAAGTAAAACGTCTAGTAGAGAAAAAACAGATGATCGAGGTACAAGTGAAGAAAAAAATTCTGTACATTCCACAATCTATGATCAAGAAATGACTGAAAGCGGAGACTCTAATAAAACAGAGGTAGAACAGAGTTATGAGGAAGAAGAATCAAATACTGAAAATATTGATGAACATGAAATTGACGAAATAAGTCAAACTGGGGAAGCTTTTAGGGTTAGAATAGATGATCCAGAAATAAGAAAAGAAGAATCCCATCATTCTAAAACGATCAATGAACAAGAAAAATCTGACAGCCTAGAGTCTAGTGAACCAGGTAATGAACAACAATCAGTTAATGTAACAAACACTGATTCAGATTCACCAATGCCGAAGGGAGGTGAAAAGACAGCTGCAGAAGACAGAACCGAATTGATAGAATTAAATGTTGAACCGGTGGAAGGAGATGCAGGATCCAGTGAAGGTAAGTTCTAATGTTTAGTAAAAAAGAGAAAGAGAAGGGAGAGAGAGGGAAAAGGAAATAAAAAATGTTAAATGGCCGGACCGGTTGCTGTTTGATCATAATATTCATGATTTGATCTCTAGGTTCCAGCCACCTAGAGATCATACCTAGAGACCAGTGTAATTAGGATTTCCCGATAGAATTTTTTCCGCAGCAACCCTGGATCAGAATTTTGGACGGATTCATGATAAGGCCACTTGGGACTTAAGTGTTCATTCAGACTCAGGGGGAGTCTAGATTAACGCACCAATTAAGTGTTCATTCAGACTCAGGGGGAGTCTAGATTAACGCACCAAGAAAAACAATCTAGGTATTATATGGCACCATGTCCAGTCTTGCCATGGGGGAGGAGCTCGGGGCTAAAGAATAACAGCCGCATGGGTCGATCTTCAAGGTTAAGCAACGCTTTCCGGAGTTGGTCTTTGGATGGGTGACCATCTTAACATATCGAGTTTTCTCCGTGCCTCGAAAAGCACGTTAAACCGTTGGTCCCGGCTGTCATTTGTAGATATTTGGATTACGGATTGTCAGAAGCCAGTAAATCTGACTCCAGTCTTGCCAAGAAGTACCGTGTTACCCAGTTAATGGGTTGCGGAGGTCTGGTAGGCAGCCACTCCACTTAAAATACTGTTAAATCCGGTTTGACTGGAAGCTAACCCCAATATAGTTGGGAAAAGGCTAGGCAGATGAGTCTTGCCGTGAGGCATTCTCTTTCCCAGTTACAGGGTCATGGAGGTCGGATAGGCAATCACCCCATGTATAAAATACTGGGAAAAGGCAAGGCTAAAAAAAAATATATTTTTTTGTTTCAAACTCGTTATTTCAACATACGTTCATCAAAAAGGACATTCAAATAGCGCTCAATCTTTTCGAGATAAGATTATGTGCGTTATCGATTAGATCTAAGTTACTCGCTCACAGGGCTTTGTCAGGTAGTGGACCCACACGTAAGCCCCTCCCCCATTCTAGACTTTTCAACGGTATGGAAGACTTTTAGAAGATCTTTAAGACTGATCGAGTGAACTAGACACAAGGGTGCCTAGACAACTCCTTCATAGCTTACCTTTTGAACGCCAGAGCATAAACGCATCGGCGCGCGGCGTGCCCCCGACGCCAAGCCACAAATTCGCCGTACTTTTTGTCACATATTTGTGACACGCATACAGGGCACGCGCTTGCTTGTCATGTATACGTGACAATGGCGTTCAAAAGGTTAAGCTATATTGTGTTTTGTATATTTCAGGCCCTGACTACAGACAAATAACAATTGAAGCTCTAGTCCACTTCGATGGCACCCAAGATGCTGAAGATCGGGAGAGCAGAGTCTATGAGGATTCAGTGAAGAGTGTCATACTACCGACAAGATTCAGAAGAGTGGTCAGCCATAAAATTGATGATAGAATTGAAGTTTTAGCAATATTGGAAGAAAAAGACGGTTTGTGATTTCTTTATTTGTCTTAAAAAGTAAGAACTAATTGATCTGTTGATCGGGATATAGGTAGAGAACTGCTTATAACAGCGAATACAGAGTATTAAAATCACGCACATTCAATCGGGATTGGGTGGGAAGTCCCGACATAGTTACCGATCGCCTACCGACCGTATCCAGTTAATCTCGAACGCGATCCACGATCAAAATCAATGATCTAATCCGTGGATCGCGTTCGAGATTCATCGTGTACCGTGGCCTTAGGTTTTTTTTTGTTTAATGATGGGAAATCATCAAATGCCTTCTTCCGCTCTGGGTGGAGTGGAATGGCGTGTCAGACTCTTACTGACTAAAACCCATCCATGTTCCTTCTAAAGCCCTTTGCGTTTCAGGGCCGCGGTGACTCTTTTGAAAAAAATCCGCAACCCAGCCAGGTTCTGGCCCTAGCGGGCCCTGTCTCCTAGGGCCCGCTAGGGCCAGAACCTCTAATCAAGAATACTTCTCAGTATTCTTGATTAAATTCGCAATGTTTACTACCTAGTATTATAGATCATCAATCTCTACTATATAATATAATTATATACATATACTAATATAATAAAGCTAGTTTGTTTGTTTGCATGTATGTTTGTTTGAACGCGCTCAATGTGCGATTTCTCAGTATTCTTGATTAAATTCGCAATGTTTACTACCTAGTATTATAGATCATCAATCTCTACTATATATAATTATATACATATACTAATATAATAAAGCTAGTTTGTTTGTTTGCATGTATGTTTGTTTGAACGCGCTTATCTCTGGAAGTACCAGTCGGATTTGAAAAAATATTTGTGCATGAAAGCCACATTTATAGGCTATACGGGAACGGGATATAACGGGATATGCGCGTACGAAACCGCGGGCATAAGCTATTATTTAAATCAAAAAGAGTCATTTTATATACAACTATTTAAAGTGATGTCATCCCAGCTTGTGAAATCTACATTAATTTGTTTGTTTTACGACCACTATATTTAGCAACTCCTGGATGTTATCTTATTTTTTTTGTTATTCATGACAAGTTCTTTAAAAGTCAAACGTATTATTCAAATATAAGTAACAGGATATAACAGCGCAGCTCTATTCCTCGTAAGGGTATAGGCAGATAGATACATTATTGTACTATAAAATTAAACATCCCTTTAACAATATTGCTGAATGTAAGGTTAGGTTCGGACGGCGCGCGGCGGTCTCATCGTAGCCATCTCTAATAGCAATCAATATCTACCAGACAACCTAACCCATGCACAGGTTTATAATGCTCGAGTAGTTTTACTTATAAGTCTCATAAGTAATAAATAGCACTTAATAGGAGGCGCAAAGTCCCCCAGGGTTGCGGAACTGTTCGAAAGAGTTACCGCGGCCCTGGAACGCAACGGGTATTTGAAAGAACACGGGTTCTAGTCGGTTTGTCACTCCCACCCGCTTCGCCGAAATCATTTGATGACTTCCCATGCAAAAAATAAGGTGGCGAACAAAAAACAGTGTATCAGCACTAAGTAGATGTTTAATTAAATTAATTGCTAAGAATTTTATTGTTACAGCCCGTTAGTTTTCCCATGAGCCAAAATCATCCGTTAGGTCGTCTCTTATCTTAAAATCTTATAGATTATAATGCGACGGTGTCACTTATAATACATATAAAAAATGCTAATGAATCTAAATTCGTGAACAAGCATATGCTCGGACTTCGAACGGCTAGCAGTAGCAGAGCGTATAGGGAACGTGCACGGCGTTGAATATGCCATCTAGTGTTGCATATTTGAAACATTAACGTTAAGAATACTTGACATTGACGCTTTTGTGCTGCCACCTATAGTTCCTGCACGCTCCGCTTAGGGGAGCGTGCACGAAGCCGCGAAGTAGCGAAGCCGAAGTAGACTGTGGCCATGTGGCATCTAGCGTTACAATTTCGAAACTTATAAGTAAAATATACTTAACAATGACATTTCTGCCATGTTCACCTATAGTTTCTGCACATTCCAATCCATAAGCTGCCAGTAGACATGATTAACACACGACGACATCTTTAACAATCGCGTCATACTTCAACCAAATTGCACAAATAAAATCTTAATGAATACCAACCCAACAACTTTTTTTTTAAGGATGGGAAATCATCAAATGACCTCTTCCGCTCTGGGTGCGAAGTGGAAGAGCGGAAGTGCGTGTCAGACTCTTACTCACTAAAACCCATCAATGTTCCTTCTAAAGCCCTCTGCGTTCCAGGGCCGCGGTGATTCTTTCGAACAAATTCCGCAACCCTGGCAGGCTCTGGCCCTAGCGGGCCCCGTCGTCTATGCTGACATCTCTTTGAGGCGCGCGTGGAACACAGTGCACCATCGACCCGGGCCTGGTGGTGATCAGTCAGCGAGCCACCCAACGCTCGTCGTCCGCAGGTCCGCGCCTATGGTGGCCCTGCGACTCCTGCGGTTTTCACCAATCAACGGAGTGATTAGTCCGTCCATTGGTGAATCTGAAATCGTCGGAAAGTTTGTGAGTTTGTCGTGTACACTACAGACAGACAGACGCGGTGGAGGAGAATTTCTTTTAGTATTATCATGTAGAGACTAGCTTTTACTTCGTATGCGCATATCAAGTTGGTCCCGTTCTTGTAGAAGTTTCGGGAAATCTTCTCTTACACTCTCCAAGGCGTCAAATTTCAGCTTTCTATAACTAGTAGTTTCACCTGTGTCTTGTCTGTCAGTCACTCAGTAACGGAAGAGTTTTATATAAGTATATTGAATGATAGTGATAGACTCGCGTTTGATCATTATCTTACCTGATGATAAACGATGAAGTTGTCAACGACAGGACATGCCTAAAAGTAACCTTTTAACTCTCGACTTAAATACTTCCAGGTTACAGCAAACATGGAAACACAGACTTGGGCAAAAAATATATTCCTTTACATTCTTTCAAATTTATATAAATGAATGAAATGAAGTTCTAAATTCCAGATCCAAAAAATGCCCCAATATTTGACACAGACGAAGATGGAACAACTGACGAAAACCTTGAAGAAGAGACAACTCCTCAACTAGATGACACCGAGAAAGGAGATGAAAAGATGAAAACTTCTCAAGATGCTATCGATGAAGACATTGGAGCATTGAAAACTTCATCTCCAGAAACTACCGAGCATGAGATTGACACTCCTGAAGAAGAAGTCAAAGAAAATAGACACCTTCAACCAGTCTTGACTGAGAAAGACCTTGAAGCAATTCAAACTTATCAATTAGATTCGACTTCTAATGCAGAAATACAAACTCGTCAGCAAAACGCTTTCGAGAAAAAGATTGAAGCAATGAGAACCCTTCAGCAAACCTTCATTGAGAAATACCTCGAAGAAATTAAAACTCATCAATCAGTCGCTACCGAGAAGGAGATAAGAGCTCCTCAACTAGCCACTATTGAAAAAGACTTTGAAAGAACACAAATAACTACACCAGAAACTATTACCAGAAACTACACAGAAATCAGAACTCAACAAAAGGCTACTAATGTAGAAATAAGAACACGTCAGTCAGAAAGTAACGTGGAAGAAGATGGAGAGGAAACCGATGAAGAAATGGGAACTCCTGATCCACTTGAAATAATGAGGACTCCACGACCAGATTTATCTCACGGAACATTACTAGAGACACACGAAAGCAACTCAGGATCAACTAGTGAACATACTGCCGTCCCCCAAGAAGCGACAGCAATGACGTCATCTTTCCAAGATGGCGTCGACAACAATATTTCCGAACTTCAAACTTCGAACGATATGAATGAAATTTTGACGTCGATATTCAATGAGAGTCAAAGTAAAGATAAAGCTCCCGTCTCTGGAAGAAAGAGGAAACTTGTAGACAAATCGGTTCAAGCTGTTCAAACGAGTAGGGTAACTTGGGAAGAAATGCGTTCGAACTTCTTTGTAGCAACGCCAAAGATATTAAGGCTTTGCGCTTGTACTGATCATATTTGTTACTAGGTTATGAGTTAAATAATATTATTATTCAAACACCTATTTTGGAAAATGTAAAGAAAGTGTACTTTCCTACTACTTAGATACTACTTATTACTGTAGTTTTTTTTTTCAGAATTGTTGAGCAGCGGGCTTGAAGGATGATTATTATTATTAGGTTTATCAATCTATGAAGAAGTTTATTTTAAATCGTTTTTTTTTTAATGTTATTTTTGTTAAATTATTAAATAAGTATTTGTAATGGTTAATACAGTTGAATAGCTTTTTCTGTGATCTCCTATACCTATACTATAGTCCCTCAATGTTTTTTATTTGGTCCAGGTGTGGTCTCATTCATGTGACTGAATTTTAAATAAAATTAGCTTCTTTGTCTTATCGTTTTGTATAAAAACAAAATGAATCCACCACATAAAGACTCGGAGGTTGATAGCTTGATGGCGTTGACCTGTAATCAAAAACCGGCCAAGTGCGAGTCGAACTCTCACAGACGGGTTCCTTACCCTAAAACTGAAAACACACGTTTCTTGAAGTAGAGCCCCGTTTAATTTTATTATTTGTTGTTATAGCGGCAATAGAAATGCACACTCTGTGAAAATTGCAACTGTCTACGTATTACGGTTCTTGAGATACAGCTCGCTAACAGATAGACAGACGGACAGACGGACAGCGGAGGCTCAGTGATAGAGGTCCGTTGGTTACACTTCGAGTACCCTGAAAATGAATTCTGTTCCAATGGGTAATTTGAAAGCAATCCCACGACTAGTTTTATGCATTAGAAAGTATTATTTTCTTGCATTAATCAATTTTGAATTGACTTTGAAGACCCATGAACAAATCTTTGCTTGCCTACCTCTAGGAAACTGCAACACTTTGTAAAATTCAATGAAATGGAACGCATTACCGAATGAAGTTGGAAACGTCATTAACTTTTAAAAAGTGAGGTTATGTTATGTTGTCAAATCAGCGATTTTTTTGTTATAATATTGTGTGCATGAATTAATTTATTTTATAGATAAATCTTTGATATATGATATTGTGAATCAAAATGTCTCTAACTGAAGGTCCAGTGAAGGAATTAGACGATAAATTCGTCGATCTAATCGGAAAATTTGTTTCCGACATAAAAACTGGGTACGTTGAATTATTTCGTCTTTTTAATGTTGTTCTGTTAGTTAAAATCCTGGTTTATGTATGAAAACCTTATAACTTAGATCACTAGTTTATTTTACTACGCTTATTATACTATTTTAAGCGGTTTTAAAGTCATAAACTCAAAAAATATGACGTGCTACCTAACTCGATATGTATTGCATCAGAATTCTTAAATGCAATATGTCAACAAGATTCTAGTTATCCTGTAACATGCTATACATAAAACTGTAGGCGCTCAAGTCGGAAATGGAATGATATTATGCTTAAAATGTATTGTGACATTCTTCTTTACTTTTCAATCACGTGAACTCCTCTCACCTAGTTAAATAATATGCTTGAGCTATAGTATGCGCCAGATAAATGTGGAATAAATTATATTGACCTTTCCCTAATAACTGTTCATAGGTACCTGAACAATTAAATATGAATCGTTTTTCATTATTAGACAATGTTAAGGATCACGAGAGATGATGATTCGGGACAGCTTTGTGTCATTAATTCCGTTTTTCAAATTAAAAATGTCAATTATTGTAGGTGGGTCAATGACCGTTATTCCACGATTATCTGGCGCCTACTATAGCAGTGGGAATGTTTTTATTTACATAATTATATCTTTTTTTTCACAAACATGTAAATCAAAATAATAAGGCTTTGTTAGTATGTACAGGCACCAGCGCATCAAGCTACCCGATACTGTAATTTTCCCAATCAACCTTGAACCTAATGCTGTAGTGATAAAGTTGAAAATGTACTAAAGAAATTTGACAGATTGTGGCGTCTGGCTGGCGTGCACTTGTAATTCAAGTATAAAATCTAAATTATAATACTTCAATGGAGAAATCTTTATTTGGAGTAGCTGAATAAATATGATTCATAAACCACATACTGACATAAATGCAAGATTAAATATTTGAAAAGAACTTGCAACACACTTTCTTAATTTTCAATTTTATTTAAAAGAAAGAAACCGGCCAAGTGTGAGTTGGACTCTCACACAAAGGGTTCTGTACAATAAACTAAAAAAAAAACACATTTCTTCTATGAGAGCCCCCTTTAATATTTAAGTTTAAAAAATTTATTATTTTTTGTTATAGCGGCAACAGAAATACATCATCTGTGAAAATTCCAACTGTCTAGCAATCACAGTTCATGAGATATAGCCTGGTGACAGACAGACAGACGGACAGTAGAGTCTTAGTATTACATATGCAGCAAACTTTATATAACATGATTTAATCTGTTTCCAGAAAGCTGAAAGGCTCCAACAATGTTGCACTGGCCATGGTCACACTGTTAGAGACAATCATCAGTGACTCACAGAATGCTACTGCCTTGTAAGTATTATTTCTAATAACATTGTAAACGAGTGGACCGCCCGTGGCTCGGCCCGCGTTAATGTCGAAAATGATCCCAAGGGAATATGCTCGCAGGATAAAAACTATCCTATGTCCTTTCCCGAGACTCAAACAATCTCTATACCAAATTTCATCTAAATCGGTCCAGCCGTTTGTGCGTGAAGAAGTAACAAACATACACACACTCTCACAAACTTTCGCATTTATAATATTAGTGTGATATGAATTACTAGGAAAATAAATGTATATAATAGAATACTCTTTAGTATCTACACCATATAAATTACAGAATATATAGATGAGGAAAACATTACATAGGGTGACACGATGGGAGGCCTTATCGCTAAAAGCGATCTTTTCAAGACAACTGTTTGATGTTTTTTTTTATTTTTCCTGTTTGTTCCTTACATTCTTAACTGTACATAATAGTTACTTAATACACTCTTTAACAACTATTATATATATTATACTTAATCTATCTATATCTATACTTCTATACTAATATTATAAAGAGGAAAGATTTGTATCTTTGTATGTAACGAATAAACTTAAAAACTACTGGACCGATTTGAAAAATTCTTTCAGCAGATAGCTACATTATCAGCAAGTAACATAGGCTATATTTTATCCCCATACTCCCACGGGAACGGGAACTATGCGGGTGAAACCGCGTGACAGCCGCTAGTACTTAACCTTTTGAACGTAACATAAACGCATCGGCGTGCCACCGACGCCAAGCCACAAATTTGCCGTACTTTTGTCACATATTTGTGACGTTTGGCGTACAGGACACGCGCTTGCTTGTCATGTATACGTGACAATGGCGTGCAAAAGGTTAATATACTAAAGCTTAAGAGTTAGTTAGTTTGTTTGAACGCGCTATTCTCTGGTACTACCAGTCGGATTTGGAAAATTATTTTTGTATATGATAGCCACATTCATGAGGAATGCTATAGGCTATACGGGAACGGGAAATTCCTACGGGAACGGGAAAAAACGGGATATGTGCGTACGAAGTCGCGGGCTTAATTATAGTTGCTAAAGATTACTTCAGTTGGAATTTGCTACTGTTTAGGAATAGTCATCAATATCATCATCATCTTCCTGCCCTTATGCCATGTTACTTGGGGTCGGCGCAACACGTTTTTTTCTTCCATTCTGTCCTGTCAGCCGTCATGCTATCACTAACTCCCTTTTCTTTCATATCACTCCTATCACCATCCATCTTTTCTTTGGCCTCCCTCTCCATGTCCTTCCATCTACATTTATATTCATAATCTTTTTTAGTTACGTGCATTTCATCCCTCCTCTTCACATGACCATACCAAGATAAGCGGTTCCCTTTTAACTTTTCCCGTAACTGGCACCACTTTTAAACTACCTCTAATTAACTCATTCCTCACTTTATCCATTCTCGATGATACTCCACACATCCATCTCAACATTCTCATCAATATAATACACCTAAATAAGCTTATTTCTGTATAAATCAACCTGATTCTGTATCCAAGTTTAGTCTGGACAGGTCCACTCAAATCTGTGTGGCTCTTTCCTCAAAAGACCACTTCAGACATTAACCTACACGGTTCTCATAATTATGATTTGACTAGTACGATTGTATGGACTTTAAAAGAGACTATGACCTCTGAGTTTGTTTCGGTGTTTCTTCTCAGGGTAGTCAGCTAGGAAACACCGGCCTCATCTAGCTTAAAATGACCATAAAAGATTGACTTGTATTATGTTTAACCTACTTGCAAAATAAATATAATTTATCAAACTATATTTATTCTTGTCAATCGCTTTTCAAAGTTACGAAAACTGGTTGACCGCGAGCTTTCGTGGTATACACCTCGCTCTTTATACATTCCTGTCAAGCCATAAAACTTCACAATGGCGGTAATGCTTCCAGTGAACTATGCGGTGCTGTTAAAGCAGCGGGCAGACGCGTGATCAGCGCGCTACCTCACGAGTTGGTGGCTGCCAACGTCGCCAGGAGGATGCTCAGAGCCATCCGCGATGAGAATAGGGCTCATGCTAACCAGGTACAGTAGTGCTTAAGATCACCTGGATAATTCAAGGCAACTCACATTTGGCCCTCGACACGTTCGCAAGCCACAGCTGGCGATCGCAGTGTAGCTGTTTCAATGTACAGAGAATGCTGCTGCCCATTCTCTGGTGAGTCCCTTAGTCGCCTCTTACGACACCCACGGGAAGTGATGGGATGGTGCTATTCTTTTACATCCGACACCATACAGAACACTGATATTTATTCCAAAAACAAAAAGGAGGTGGTTCTCAATTCGGTTGGTATATATTTTTGTTTTATGTATGTACCCTGATTACTCCGAGTTTTAGTTCGATGCGGTATACATGCCATTTGATCCCGTAAAACATTAATTCAGTTTGGCTCAGTATTTTTATTTTATGAGTATTTTTGCTCACTTGAATGATGAAATTTTTACGTACGTTCCCCGATTACTCAAGGACGCCTCGACCGATTTGCAAAATCTTTTGTTTGAAAGGGTATACTTCCCAGGTGGTCCCATGGTCATCAGGCCAGGATCTGATGATGGGTTGCGAAATTTGTTCGAAAGAGTCACCGCGGCCCTGGAACGCAAAGGGCTTTAGAAGGAACACGGATGGGTTTTAGTCAGTAAGAGTCTGACACGCCCTTCCGCTCCGCCCAGAGCGGAAGAAGTCATTTGATGATTTCCCATCCTTAAAAAAAAAAAAAAAAAAAAAGGATCTGATGATGGAGTCCTGGAGAAATCGAGGGAAATTTTCAAATTTTATAGGCATAATTGAACCATTTTGGGTATTGTTTTTATTAATTTTGTTTGCGAAGGCGCGCAACGGAATTCCTTGAGGTACCTTACCACAGTATTTGCTTACTAATAAGTTAGAGTTTTTAGGTGCCAGTACTAAAAAGTGAAAAAAAAAGCATTTTTACAAAAAACAATAACCGACTTCAAAACAACCAGCTGCATTAACAACTTTCATTTATCAACCTATATTTTCTACTGTAGAGCGTAGAAGCCTCGGGCGAGAGTCTTCAACGCTTGGTGCTAGCGGCAGGAGCTCGACGGGCCACACTAGGATCCGCACAGCAAGACCTTAGAGAACCACTGAGGGACCAGATTGCTGAGGTAAGAAACAATATACTTAAATAATAATTTTATAGTTATATTGTCCATGTTACTGGAGTACACAGATTAGAATGTTCAACTATGGAATCACTGGTCCCCAAGTCACAGGCTATAAACCTAGTTTGGGAGCCAGAAGATAATACCTTTTTGCACTTTTGATGTTATTACTGTACCTGTAACCTTTGTTAACATATTATTGGTAATAAACTTATTATTATTATATTGAAGGGAAAACTAGCTGGCAAAAAGGAGGGAGGAGGGGGCTTAGATAACCCTCCTCCTGGCTGTAGAAGACCAATAAGCAGATTATCGCATTTTTATCGATATAAACGCGCGCGAAAATCGCGTTCAAAGCTCGACTGTATCGCGTTTGTTTGTCGGAGAAACATAGCAGAAACAATACATACACGTTTGTATGGATATGTCACCGGAAAATGGTAAAAGCCGTAAAATTGTAAAATATCGCGTGAAATTGTAAACTATTTTTTCTAAATAATACACGGATATGTTGGAAACTATTGAAATTGGATGGGATTTATTGTATAGAAAACTTTTTTTTTTTCATAATAAATGAGAAATAACAATCTAATCAAAATTTATTACAATCTTACGGAGTTTGCAATTTTCCGGTGACAAATATAAATGCGCCACACAATTTTTGCACGTGTGCAAAGGTTTACTGTCTGCCCCAATCGCGTCTGAAGCGCGTTAAAAAAACGCCGTGTGGAAAGGCCGTAATGATTTTAGGAGAAAATTCCAAAAATGTTTCATTCACACACAAACGAGTCACTTTTCAATCAGTCTTGCACAGCATCAAATCTGTGATTGAACTAACATATTGCTACAGACCTACAGAGGCCTTAGTGCGAGTTTTCTAACGTTCTCGATCGCGTTAACGTAAACGTAACGTAAATTGTATGGAAATAATAAGGTTTTCCGTGAGTGTCATCAAACGGTGCTTATTTAGTTTCAATACAAACTGAAGTTTACGCTAACGCAATCGAGGACGTTAAAAATCTCGCTATAAGCACACAGTAAGTTAATACTATTTTTTGAGGAGTGTGGTGAGCTCGTGACTAAATTATAACAGCCGCACGGGTCGATCTTCAAGGTTAAGCAACGCTTGCCGAGGTTGGTCTGTGGATGGGTGACCATCTTAACATACCGAGACTCCTCCGTGCCTCGGAAAGCACGTTAAGCCGTTGGTCCCGGCTGTCATTTGTAGATCTTTGGCAGTCGTTACGGATAGTCAGAAGCCAGATAATCTGACACCAGTCTTGCCAAGGAGTACCGTGTTACCCAGTTAATGGGTTGTGGAGGTCTGGTAGGCAGCCGCTGCACGTAAAATACTGGTATTCAGCTGAATCCGGTTTGACTGGAAGCCGACCCCAATATAGTTGGGAAAAGGCTAGGCAGATGAGTGGTGTCTTGTTGTCTTGTCCCCGAGCCTTTATTTTGATACCCCACATGACTATATCACGAAAAAATACGACTTCACCTACCCAAGGGTGGCCGCCATCTTGTTTCTCTTTCAAACTTCATAATTATGTCATTTCGACACCTAAGTCGAATCTAAAAGTATCTCATTCATTAGTTAAATCCAGTCCACTTACACTTGAAAACATTAACTTCTTTCAATCATCAATATTTAATCAGAAGAAAGGACTTTTACTGCCCTGATTTTGAGCCTGAAAAACAATTATCTCTGTTCAAATTATTTATACCATCTTCCACAGCTACGCGGCGAGCTAGAATCCAGCATATCCAGTATATGCGGGCAAGCTAAGGAACACGTGAATGGAGACGAGCTCATCCTGACATACGGCTCTAGCGCCATCGCGGAGAGGTTCCTCAGGGCGGCGGCGCATAGGAAGTACAAGCTCATACTAGCGGAGGGCGCCGAGCAGAGCCAGGTGGGGAAGCATAGTGTAGGGTGCAAACGCCAACAACTTAAAAATTACAAAATAGTAAAAGCGCCAACAACTTAAAACTGCCAACAACTTTAAAGTGTCATTAACTTAAAATAGCCAACAACATTAAAACGCCAGCTAGTTTTAAGAGCCGGCAACTTAAAACTGCCAACAACTTTAAAGTGTCATTAACTTAAAATAGCCAACAACATTAAAACGCCAGCTAGTTTTAAGAGCCGGCAACTTAAAACTGCCAACAACTTTAAAGTGTCATTAACTTAAAATAGCCAACAACATTAAAACGCCAGCTAGTTTTAAGAGCCGGCAACTTAAAACTGCCAACAACTTTAAAGTGTCATTAACTTAAAATAGCCAACAACATTAAAACGCCAGCTAGTTTTAAGAGCCGGCAACTTAAAACTGCCAACAACTTTAAAGTGTCATTAACTTAAAATAGCCAACAACATTAAAACGCCAGCTAGTTTTAAGAGCCGGCAACTTAAAACTGCCAACAACTTTAAAGTGTCATTAACTTAAAATAGCCAACAACATTAAAACGCCAGCTAGTTTTAAGAGCCGGCAACTTAAAACTGCCAACAACTTTAAAGTGTCATTAACTTAAAATAGCCAACAACATTAAAACGCCAGCTAGTTTTAAGAGCCGGCAACTTAAAACTGCCAACAACTTTAAAGTGTCATTAACTTAAAATAGCCAACAACATTAAAACGCCAGCTAGTTTTAAGAGCCGGCAACTTAAAACTGCCAACAACTTTAAAGTGTCATTAACTTAAAATAGCCAACAACATTAAAACGCCAGCTAGTTTTAAGAGCCGGCAACTTAAAACTGCCAACAACTTTAAAGTGTCATTAACTTAAAATAGCCAACAACATTAAAACGCCAGCTAGTTTTAAGAGCCGGCAACTTAAAACTGCCAACAACTTTAAAGTGTCATTAACTTAAAATAGCCAACAACATTAAAACGCCAGCTAGTTTTAAGAGCCGGCAACTTAAAACTGCCAACAACTTTAAAGTGTCATTAACTTAAAATAGCCAACAACATTAAAACGCCAGCTAGTTTTAAGAGCCGGCAACTTAAAACTGCCAACAACTTTAAAGTGTCATTAACTTAAAATAGCCAACAACATTAAAACGCCAGCTAGTTTTAAGAGCCGGCAACTTAAAACTGCCAACAACTTTAAAGTGTCATTAACTTAAAATAGCCAACAACATTAAAACGCCAGCTAGTTTTAAGAGCCGGCAACTTAAAACTGCCAACAACTTTAAAGTGTCATTAACTTAAAATAGCCAACAACATTAAAACGCCAGCTAGTTTTAAGAGCCGGCAACTTAAAACTGCCAACAACTTTAAAGTGTCATTAACTTAAAATAGCCAACAACATTAAAACGCCAGCTAGTTTTAAGAGCCGGCAACTTAAAACTGCCAACAACTTTAAAGTGTCATTAACTTAAAATAGCCAACAACATTAAAACGCCAGCTAGTTTTAAGAGCCGGCAACTTAAAACTGCCAACAACTTTAAAGTGTCATTAACTTAAAATAGCCAACAACATTAAAACGCCAGCTAGTTTTAAGAGCCGGCAACTTAAAACTGCCAACAACTTTAAAGTGTCATTAACTTAAAATAGCCAACAACATTAAAACGCCAGCTAGTTTTAAGAGCCGGCAACTTAAAACTGCCAACAACTTTAAAGTGTCATTAACTTAAAATAGCCAACAACATTAAAACGCCAGCTAGTTTTAAGAGCCGGCAACTTAAAACTGCCAACAACTTTAAAGTGTCATTAACTTAAAATAGCCAACAACATTAAAACGCCAGCTAGTTTTAAGAGCCGGCAACTTAAAACTGCCAACAACTTTAAAGTGTCATTAACTTAAAATAGCCAACAACATTAAAACGCCAGCTAGTTTTAAGAGCCGGCAACTTAAAACTGCCAACAACTTTAAAGTGTCATTAACTTAAAATAGCCAACAACATTAAAACGCCAGCTAGTTTTAAGAGCCGGCAACTTAAAACTGCCAACAACTTTAAAGTGTCATTAACTTAAAATAGCCAACAACATTAAAACGCCAGCTAGTTTTAAGAGCCGGCAACTTAAAACTGCCAACAACTTTAAAGTGTCATTAACTTAAAATAGCCAACAACATTAAAACGCCAGCTAGTTTTAAGAGCCGGCAACTTAAAACTGCCAACAACTTTAAAGTGTCATTAACTTAAAATAGCCAACAACATTAAAACGCCAGCTAGTTTTAAGAGCCGGCAACTTAAAACTGCCAACAACTTTAAAGTGTCATTAACTTAAAATAGCCAACAACATTAAAACGCCAGCTAGTTTTAAGAGCCGGCAACTTAAAACTGCCAACAACTTTAAAGTGTCATTAACTTAAAATAGCCAACAACATTAAAACGCCAGCTAGTTTTAAGAGCCGGCAACTTAAAACTGCCAACAACTTTAAAGTGTCATTAACTTAAAATAGCCAACAACATTAAAACGCCAGCTAGTTTTAAGAGCCGGCAACTTAAAACTGCCAACAACTTTAAAGTGTCATTAACTTAAAATAGCCAACAACATTAAAACGCCAGCTAGTTTTAAGAGCCGGCAACTTAAAACTGCCAACAACTTTAAAGTGTCATTAACTTAAAATAGCCAACAACATTAAAACGCCAGCTAGTTTTAAGAGCCGGCAACTTAAAACTGCCAACAACTTTAAAGTGTCATTAACTTAAAATAGCCAACAACATTAAAACGCCAGCTAGTTTTAAGAGCCGGCAACTTAAAACTGCCAACAACTTTAAAGTGTCATTAACTTAAAATAGCCAACAACATTAAAACGCCAGCTAGTTTTAAGAGCCGGCAACTTAAAACTGCCAACAACTTTAAAGTGTCATTAACTTAAAATAGCCAACAACATTAAAACGCCAGCTAGTTTTAAGAGCCGGCAACTTAAAACTGCCAACAACTTTAAAGTGTCATTAACTTAAAATAGCCAACAACATTAAAACGCCAGCTAGTTTTAAGAGCCGGCAACTTAAAACTGCCAACAACTTTAAAGTGTCATTAACTTAAAATAGCCAACAACATTAAAACGCCAGCTAGTTTTAAGAGCCGGCAACTTAAAACTGCCAACAACTTTAAAGTGTCATTAACTTAAAATAGCCAACAACATTAAAACGCCANATCCAACAACATAAAAAAAACCAGCTATTTTAAAGAGCCGGCAACTTAAAACTGCCAACTACTAAAGTACCATCAACTTCAAAGCGCCAACAACTTAGAATAGCCAACAACATTAAAACGCCAGCTAGTTTTAAGAGCCAGCAACTTAAAACTGCCAACAACTTTAAAGCGCCATCAACTTAAATGCGCCAACAACTTAAAAGTGTCATTAACTTAAAATAGCCAACAACATAAAAGCGCCAGCTAGTTTTAAGAGCCAGCAACTTAAAACTGCCAACAACTTTAAAGCGCCATCAACTTAAATGCGCCAACAACTTAAAAGTGTCATTAACTTAAAATAGCCAACAACATAAAAGCGCCAGCTAGTTTTAAGAGCCAGCAACTTAAAACTGCCAACAACTTTAAAGCGCCATCAACTTAAATGCGCCAACAACTTAAAAGTGTCATTAACTTAAAATACCCAACAACATAACTGTGTACTTAACTGTTTTATGTCCCAATAAAGTAAAAATAAAATAAAATAAACATAAAAGCGCCAGCTATTTTAAAGAGCCAGCAACTTTAAACTGCCAACAACTTAAAAGCGCCAACAACTTAACTTTTCTACTCCTCACTTCCCACATTAAAGTCATTTTGGTCTTTGCAGTGTTTTTTAAAGATTTTGGCGCAATTTAGTTGCTGGCGTTGAGGGTGTTGTTGGGTGGTACCTCGAAGAGGAACATAAATATTACAAAACCCTCATCAATTACCATCTGAGGGTCTTGAAGACAAAAATGCAACTACAACTTTAATTTCAGAAGTCGGTGTAAAATATATAAAGAAAAGAAACCACAGATAACAACTTCCCAAATTAAATTTTGCCGCTTTTTTAACACTTATAAACAGTGATCGGATAATCGGGCGCTAATATACCTAAACTTCACTTTTATTCCCACGAAAGTATAATACGGACATGCTTTTCGGAATCCCGGATCCCGGAAGCGTTCGAAATTCCTGAGATTGCTAAAAATGGCCCCATACAAAATATAGTTAGAACTCGTTGTGAACTCTCATTGTAATTTTTTATATTTTAAAAGTTGATTCTAATGGAACGTTTAATGAACAAAGAAAGTTTTATGATTTTCCATTTGTTTTGAATAAAATAAAGATACTAAATCAACATACCCATGCTATAATTTGATTAAGTTTGTTACACTTAGTTGTTTTTACAAAATTGTTCAATACCGGGAACCCGGGATTACTTATTTATTCAGAAAGGAATGTCCATATTATTCTTTCACGGGAAGAAGTTTAGCTATATAAGCGCCCGATAATCCGATCACTGCTTATAAATTACGGGATAATAAATTAAAAACCACAATGTTTAATGTTTCCAGAGCCACGCCATGGCCAATCGTCTGAGCGCAGCCGGCGTGCCCGTCACCGTCATCAGCTCAGCGTCCATCTACGCTGTTATGTCTCGAGTTAACAAGGTAAGACCTACTAACAGTGCGGGCCTGCGGACGGCTCACA
Organism: Mamestra configurata; assembly: GCA_002192655.3. Lineage (NCBI taxonomy): Eukaryota > Metazoa > Arthropoda > Insecta > Lepidoptera > Noctuidae > Mamestra > Mamestra configurata. The sequence continues at coordinate 312,566 of NDFZ01005435.1, read as the reverse complement.
CAGTTCAGGCTGACAACTGTCAGCATAGGAGACGGGGCAGAGCCTGCCAGGGTACAGGGATTTGTTCGAAAGAGTCACAGCGGTCCTGGAACGCAAAGGGCTTTAGAAGGAACACGGGTGGGTTTTAGTCAATAAGAGTCTGACACGCCCTTCCGCTCCACCCAGAGCGGAAGAAGTCATTTGATGATTTCACATCGATAAAAAAAAAGGATCTACTAACGGTCGGTCTCAATAACGTATAAATAAGATGTCACATGATGACGAAGTGAGCTGTTATTCCATCTTGATTATATGGATATACAGCTCACCTCGTGATCATTTCGACATGTTTACAGAATATAATATAATATAATAATAATATATCTTGGGACAACTCACACACGGTCATCCGATCCCAAACTAGGCAGAGCCTGTGCTATGGCAACCAGACAACTGATAAACATACTTATATATTTCTAAATACATACATATTATAGACAAATTACACCCAGACACAGAACAAATGATCATGCTCATCACACAAAGATTTGTCCTGGGTGGGAATCGAACCCACGACCTCCGGTTTAGCAGTCAGGGTCACTAACCACTCGACCAACA
>NDFZ01005435.1:277862-311047 GCA_002192655.3 Mamestra configurata | reverse complement strand
AAAAAAATGGTATACTATGCTCTTGTTCAGTCTTTAATAACATACTGCATCACCTCTTGGGGTGGTGCACCAAAAAGTACCCTCCTGGAACTGGAAAGAGCTCAGAGAGCCATTCTGAAGGTATCTTTGTCCTTACCCTATCGCTACCCTACAGCACTATTATACCAAAAAGCCAAAGTCCTGACGGTGCGTCAACTGTTTATACAACAAACCATCCTGAAACAACATAGACTACTAACCTACGATCCTGCACTGTCTCGAGCTAAGAGAAGATTTAATCCTGTTGTCAACCACCATACTTCGCCTTCAACATCTTTTTCAAAACGTTTCTTTTTTCACCTCGGTCGGTATCTCTACAATAAAGTAAATAGGGTCATACCTATTTATGAACTCAACAGGATAAAATGCAAAATGAAACTATTTAATTGGCTCCAAGAACTCAATTACGATGACACTGAAAATTTATTAACAGTTTTAACATAAACATTATTATGTAATATGCTACGATCTAAACAAGAAAAAATCTCATACTCACACACACACACAACTCCCCCACACACACAACCCCCCACACACCCACAACCACTGCACACACTTCTCTAACCAGACACCGCATACACGCAGTACACACTCAACTTCACTCCCACCTTGATACTAACCATACTAACCAAAATAATATTTACAATTAAGTCAATAGGCTTTGACAAAAAAATAAAGAAAATAACATGTCCTAATTGCATACCGATTGTACGAGTACATAACATAATTTGTCAAACTTAAATGAAGGAGTCCTGGTGACCTGAAATACAGGCCCTGAGCCTAGTTTAGGCACCAGTCTCCCACAATATAATGCCCCTCCTTTATGTCACCGTAGAATTAAGGTAACAATAATATTGTGGAGAAAATAAACTATCTTTATTATTATATCTTTATATATATTATAGACAAATTACACCCAGACACAGAACAAATGATCATGCTCATCACACAAAGATTTGTCCTGGGTGGGAATCGAACCCACGACCTCCGGTTTAGCAGTCAGGGTTACTAACCACTCGACCAACAGGCCAGTCGGTAGTAGCTGAAATGTCTTGTTTGTTTCACCTACTGTTGGTAGCTAATTTGACAGCCGGAAGACATACATAAACTCGCCCTTTATTCCCATAAGAGTAAGTAGAATTCCTCCTGTAACCATCTATTGTCGGATCCAAGATCCAAAGATATCCATTTCTCAAAACCTAGAGAGCAGACAAGACGCAGTTAAAAAACAAACAAATCTAAAAAATGCGGTGTTGTCAGCGTTTTAAAATCTATACTAATATTATAAAGAGGAAAGATTTGTATTTTTGTATGTAACGAATAATCTTAAAAACTACTGGACCGATTTGAAAAATTCTTTCAGCAATGGATAGCTACATTATCAGCGAGTAACATAGGCTATATTTTATCCCCGTACTCCCACGGGAACGGGAACTACGCGGGTGAAACCGCGTGACGTCCGCTAGTCTGTAATAAACAGAGACATCACCAATTGCGTGTGACGTCACTCACAAGTCCCGCCATATTGAATTGAAGCCATCCAGTACAAATTACATTTTGTGTGACAAGGGTAGAAGAATAACTTCAAAAGTTCCTTTTTTTACCTTCTCTGTTTTTCGACCATTTTTTTTTTTCACAAGTATTGTTTTAACATCTATCAAATAAGTATTCATTCATTTAGATTTTTCATGTTAGTCAAATATCCGTCAACCCATGGTAGCATGTATGCGTACCTTCAAAGTAGACTTGTGCATAGTATTTCGCGACCGGGAGCGCTCATTTTAGTTCACGGCTCCTTGGCGAACTAGTTCGCTCTTTTAGTTCACCAGCTCCCGACTCACTGGCTGGGCTAGTGAGCTGAGAACGGCAGATCGTTCGCAATCGCTACGCGCAATTTTTTGTTTGTAAACTTTTTTTGTTCTTTATATACGTTTTACTCGTAGTATTTTCATTCCTTCGATCCTGTTGGTCGAGTGGTTAGTGACCCTGACTGCTTAACCGGAGGTCGTAGGTTCGATTCCCACCCAGGACAAATCTTTGTGTGATGAGCATGATCATTTGTTCTGTGTCTGGGTGTAATTTGTCTATAATATGTATGTATTTAGAAATATATAAGTATGTTTATCAGTTGTCTGGTTGCCATAGCACAGGCTCTGCCTAGTTTGGGATCGGATGACCGTGTGTGAGTTGTCCCAAGATATAGGATATAGTATAGTATTCATTTATTAGTTCAATAAAAACTTAAAAAACATACGTGTTTATAACTTTCTTAAAATGTTAAAGTAAATAGTAGCTTGTATATTATATTCACTGACCAGATAAATGAACGACCGAACGATAAGTAAGGAGCGCAAAAGTGAGTGTCGACTGTCGAGTGAACGGTGACGCAACTTATTCGGACAGCTCCGCGCTCCCGCTCACTCAATGACGTCAGTCATATCGAACGAGCTAAAGAGCGGTAGATCTGGGACCTAGTTCGCGCAGTTCGCATGTGGGAGCGCTCTTACGAACTAGTTCTTTCGCGAACTACACAAGACTTGTTCAAAGAACTTTCGAACACTGCTCTATCCCACATATTTTGTTACTGAGTAAATAATTAACATCTGGTTGCCTGGAAGTCTTGGACTACATGTTTATCTTGTCCTTATAATGATTGCAGGTTGTAATCAGCGTGAAGGCAGCGATGGGCGGCGGTGCTGTGTTGGCGGAAGCGGGGTTGCAGGCTGTCACCCAAGCAGCCAGACATTACTGTGTGCCGGTGAGTAGTTTACATCCAACGATTGCAGTAGTGTCGCACTAATCCGACACTATTTGAAACCAGGGGATGCCGGATTATTGGAATGTTCGGATTATTGGATTGTTTAGATCTTTAGAATAAAGCAAGGTAAATTAACCTTTTGAATGCCATTTTCACCCAAGCAGCCAGACATTACTGTGTGCCGGTGAGTAGTTTACATCCAACGATTGCAGTAGTGTCGCACTAATCCGACACTATTTGAAACCCGGGGGTGCCAGGGTTATTGGAATGTTCGGATTACTGGATTAGTTAGGTTTTTAGAATAAAGCAAGGTAAATTAACCTTTTGAATGCCATTGTCACCGGATAATTGCAGACTCCGTAAGATTGTAAAATGTCGCGTTAAATTGTAAACTATTTTTTCTTAATAATAAGACACGGATATATTGGAAACCATTGAATTTGAATGAGATTTGTTGTATACAAAATGATTTTTCATGGTCACGAGTTTCTAAAAATCAATTTCCGCACGTGTCGCATACAACGTTTTTCAACATATTTGCGAGAAAACAGTACATTATAGGTAATGAATGAAACAAACAATTTTTTAGATATCAGTCGGAAAGTCGCAACAATCTTTGACGTTCCTTTTTATGAAAATAGCGCTAATTTGCAAATGGCGCCACGTGCGCGTGGTGATAATTAAATCTACATGTTTCGTCTCATTTTCTATTTATTGTTAAAGTGAGACAAACGTATTGAGCAAAAGCGCTTCCAAGGAGGTTCGATCATTCAGCTTATTTATATTAAAATAGGTACTTAGATGAGAGTACCTATTTTACCGCACGTTCCAGTGTATGGTGCGTAATTTTTAACTTTCGGAAAATGTATGCAGGCTTCGTAAATGCATTTTTTGAGCCAATGTGTTGAAAATGGTTTATTTGAAATAAATGCTTTGAATTTAGATGCTATGGAAATACGTAGAAAAACATTGAAATTTAATCAAATCACTATAATCTACAGGTACTAGCATTAGCGCCTCTATACAAGCTGTCCCCGGTCCACGACGTCAGCCATTTCAACGCATACGCTGCTCCATACACTGCCCTGCCTTACGAGTAAGTATTGGGCTTTTTTAACCGACTTCAAAAATAGGAGGAGGTTCTCAATTATGTGTTTGCTACCTCATAACTCCGTCATTAATGAATTTTGTTTTTTTTTTAATTTAATGTGAAAGGATATAGATACTTTCCGAATGGTCCCAAAGAAATTTCATCAAAATCGGTTCAGTAGTTTGGTTTTTAAGTCGAAATAGCTGGAAAAAATATATCATCCAAGTAAACGAAATTGCGTATTTTGCTTTCCTGTGACTTTCCAGTGGTGTTGTTAGGTGTGGGGGGGGGTACCAGTAAAAAGTGAAAAATAAAAAAACTTTTTAGCAAAAAATACAACCGAATTTAAATAAAAATACTACAAAGTATAAAATAACTTTAATTATTTCTTCGTATTTTAACACCGACTTCCAAAATTAAAGTTACTTAGGTAGTACTTTGTAGTGTGTTTTTTTTAAATCGGTTGTATTTTTGTAATTTGATCACGTTTAAGACGGGATGTATATTAGTTGTTAGTGAATGAATATCCGGCGGACGGAGGATATGAGATCAAACGTTGCCTTTTGAACGCCAGAGCATAAATGCATAGGCGTGTCCCCGACGCCAAGCCACAAATTCGCCGTACTTGTTGTCACATATTTGTGACGTTTGGCGTACAGGGCACGCGCTTGCTTGTCATGTATACGTGACAGTGGCGTTCAAAAGGTTAAAGAGATGAGGTCGGACTAGTTGATCTAGAATAGTGGTTCCCAACCTTTATTAACCCGGGACCACTGATTTATTTGTTGCTAGCAGACTTCAAGAAGAAATTAAACTGTGTTTATCTTAAAATAAACTTATATCACATGATATTTGACTGGCCTGTTGGTCGAGTGGTTAGTGACCCTGACTGCTAAACCGGAGGTTGTGGGTTCGATTCCCACCCAGGACAAATCTTTGTGTGATGAGCATGATCATTTGTTCTGTGTCTGGGTGTAATAAAATTTGTCTATAGTATGTATGTATTTAGAAAATATATAAGTATGTTTATCAGTTGTCTGGTTGCCATAGCACAGGCTCTGCCTAGTTTGGGATCGTATGACCGTGTGTGAGTTGTCCCAAGATATTATATTATTATATTATATTCAAAACTAGTAGGTAGCAAATTATTCTTTGTTATCAAATGTAAAGAGAATAATAATTGTCATAGAAAACACAACATTTCAGCTAGAAAGTTAAAATCAATTAGCATCAATGACATTTTTGAGACTAAAAAAAATATTTTTTTACCCTTTCACGGACCATATTGCCCTTGCGGACCATAGGTTTGGAACCACTGGTCTAGAAAATAGAAATTTAGGTTTTATTGTTTAAATTTTGCCGGATATTAGCCCACTATTCAGTATCCGGATATCCGTATCATTCATATGAAACGATTACAAAGCTGACAGTGGCCGAATACTAACCCAGAAGCCGACAGTGGCCGAACACTAATCCAGAAGCCGACAGTGGCCGAACACTAACCCAGAAGCCGACAGTGGCCGAAAACTAACCCAGAAGCCGACAGTGGCCGAAAACTAACCCAGAAGCCGACAGTGGCCGAACACTAACCCAGAAGCCGACAGTGGCCGAACACTAACCCAGTATCCGGATATTCGCATTACTATAACAATACACTGGTCTCTGCTCTCCAGACGGCACGAGGTGGCGACAGACAACGTGCACGTTATGGCGCCCATGTACGACTTCGCGCCGCCCGACCACATCACCCTGTTCATCACCAACCTGTAAGTTAGCCATATCGTTACGCAACTGATCTCAAGCATTTTCTAACTAAGCTGAGAATCAGCTCTTGTTTTTTCTGATTTAAATATACGTTGCCCCACACTAGGAATTTCTCCTGCATGTTTGTTGCTATGCGACGCACTAGAGACAAGACGCGTGGGCCGATTTTTGATGATTCACCATCACTGCTGGACATAGGCCTCCCCTACGTGTCGCCACAACAACCGGTCCTGTATCCACACCGGTCCGTGGTCGCCACTCCAGAACTTTTCGGCCCCATCGACCATCTGTTCTGCGAGCTATGCGCCCTGCCCACTGCCACTTCAGTATGGCGATCCTTCGGGCTATGTATGTGATGATCAATCGATTTGTTTAGTCTTGTGAGCGTCACTTAACACATGACAGTAATCAAAATTCAATATGGCGACCACTACTTGACAAATCGTGACAAAGAAAAAAATTAAGTCGATGAAGTATGTTAAGTGAACATTGTAGATTTCTCTTTTCTTTTTTGTATTTAATATGGGTTTGCTCTTGACTCTAGTCTAGGTCATAGATGACAGAGACAGTCGACGATGGAGCGAGCTTACCCAGAAGAAGCCTGTTCACTCTAACTTTGAAGTGATTAGGGTTGTATGCGTTCGGAAACATAGACGCAGGCAGAGAGTTCCACTCCTTTTGCTGTGCGCATTATAAAAGACGTTTGGAAACGTTTAGTGCGAATTGGTGGAATAGCAACAAGGTAGGGATGATAACTTGCAGTGCGTCTAAATGTCCGATGGTAGAAGGGGGCCGGTGGGATGAGGTCGTGGAGCCATCAGATCATTTTTCATTTCGAATGACCGTTTAAGATCTATAACTATTTAAACTTGGTTAGTAACTATTCTCACTTAGTTTTTTTTGTGACATTGTTATTTGTGGTATCAAAATAAAGGGATCAATGAGTCTATTCTAAAAATACGACTCACAATTTGATCTGCCTAGCCTTTTCCCAACAATATTTGGGTCGGCTTCCAGTCAAACCGGATTCAGCTGAATACCAGTATTTTACGTGGAGCGGCTGCCTACCAGACCTCCACGACCCATTAACTGGGTAACACGGTACTCCTTGGCAAGGTAGGTGTGAGATTTACTGGCTTCTGAAAATCCGTAACGAATGCCAAATGACAGCCGTGTATCATCATCATCGTCATATCAGCCAGAAGACGTCCACTGCTGGACATAGGCCTCCCCCAAGGAGGTGGGGTTGCCATAATCGCCACACTTGGCAGGCGGGTTGGCGATCGCAGTGTAGCTGTTACAATGCTGCCAGGGTTGCGGAATTTGCCCTGGAACGCAAAGGGCTTTAGAAGGAACACGGATGGGTTTTAGTCAGTAAGAGTCTGACACTCCCTTCCGCTCCACCCAGAGCGGAAGAAGTCATTTGATGATTTCCCATCCTCAAAAAAAAAAAGCTGTTGCAATGCACAGAGAATGCTGCTGCCCATTCTCTGGTGAGGCCCTTAGTCGCCTCTTACGACACCCACGGGAAGTGATGGGCCGGGTATATAGAAATGTAACTGTATGTACTATAATGTTTTTTTTTTTTAATTTTCAGTGGTGGCAGTTCTCCATCTTACATGTATCGAATGCTGTCGGAACTCTACGATCTAAACGACTACTTCTTCTAGCCGGCTTCGGGTAACTTCGTGAAACATCGGGTTACTTCGTGAAACGACTTCGCTAAGAGTTCTACGTTTTTGCGCGATATCGAACTTAATACGCCCGCAACTAAGCCCGAAACTACGGATTTCGGGTTTAGAGAGTAGCCCCCCTTGTTAACTATTAATATTCCATTTTTGTTTTATCGATAACTTGGTTAGATAAACAAATACGTTGTTCATGCATATATAATTCCCTTTTGCAAAAGTATTTTGACAAGTTGCCAAACGTGTGTCAGCTGCTGTGATTGGTTGAAGTGTTTTTCAACAGCCAATAGCATCAATTGACGTTTAGTTAGTGACGCGTCGAAATTATACAATTATTTTCGGAACGATAATGCGATTTCGCGCGAACACGTAGAATTAAACCAGGCTAGACATAATATAAGATGTTAGTTGATTTTACTGAAAATGTAAATATTAATTGAATACTTTAAAGAAAAGCTGTTTGGTAAGTATCTCTCTGTATTTGTACGTGCTAGGACTTATTATTATTTTTATTTTTTTTTAAGAATGGGAAATCATCAAATGACTTCTTCCGCTCTGGGTGGAGTGGAAGGGCGTGTCAGACTCTTACTGACTAAAACCCATCCGTGTTCCTTCTAAAGCCCTTTGCGTTCCAGGGCCGCGGTGACTCTTTCGAACAAATTCCGCAACCCTGGCAGGCTCTGGCCCTAGCGGGCCCCGTCTTTTATGCTGACATCTGTATGAGGCGCGCGTGGAACACAACGCGCCAAGGACTTATTATTGCGTGGAACTTCACCGACGTCAAGGGTATTTATTATCAATATAAATATTGATATTTAATGCCCATGACGTCTATGAGGTTCCGAGAATGAAATTTAAAAAAAAAACATTTTATAAATGTCACTTAAAGGACTTTTTATTTCCATGCATGGACATAATATAAAGTCCTAGCATGTGAGTTACTTTTTTTCATGAAATATTCTCGACTAACACGCGGACGAAGTAAGTAGGTACAAGCTATAGTATTTATAACAAATAAATAATGCTCAAATCATATTTAACAAGTTTTCAGTAAAATCATCTACAGCCACAAAATAACTTCCTGTGTACATAATGTTGTATATTATACGAATTTTATACAAAATATTGTTTTTCTATTTTCCATACCTACATATTTTAAGTTAGTTTTTTATGTGTATCCAGTGCACTAACTCAGATATCGAATTTGGACCCAACTGCCCCAAGAGACATAATATATGCCGCCAGTCTTTACACTTCCAGTCGACAGTGATGCGGTTGAATTTTTTGACGCCATATTTTAGGGTTTATTTAGTCCGAAGAGTTTTTATTTCTAGTGACAAATAGTTAGTAAAGTATTTAGTACAGATGACCGAGATTTGCTCGTTTTTTTTTTTGGTAAACGAAATGAAACCTAGATCGATTTATCACCCCCGAAACCCCCTGCATACTAAATTTCATGAAAATCGTTGGAGCCGTATCCGAGATTCAGATTGTATATATTATACAAGAATTGCTCGTTTAAAGGATATTAGATAAATATATTAAAACAGTTGTAAATCTTATATATAAAATTCTCGTGCCACAATGTTAGTTACCATACTCCTCCAAAACGGCTTGACCAATTTTTATGAAATTTTATATGCATATTCAGTAGGTCTGGGAATCGGCTACTATCTATTTTTCATACCCCTAAGTGATAAGGGTTGTCCACCCCTAACATTTATTTTTTATGTTTTGGGCAAAAATTTATTTTTTTTATATTGTGGCATGTAAAAATACATACAACCCTAAATTTTCATCTTTCTATCACCAACCCCCATTTTTTAATAGTGATATTAGTATATTGAGGGAGGCTTTAGGCTATGTAACATCACGCTACGGCCAATAGGAGCCGAGCATTCATGAAAAATGTGGCGCAGACGAAGTTGCGTGGGACCGCTAGTATATATGTAAAAAATTTAGATTTTTTTGTGACCATATGTATTTAAAAGGCCCTAAAAAGAGTGTAGGTTGCAATGGAATTTTAACTCTGTCGCGATGACAGAGTTTGTTGTTCTGAAATTTTATAATCATTCGAATCCTGAATTCTTAAGGTTGGTAATAATCAAACATGGTTTAGGGACATGCCCCGCTACACTATTCTCAACCTGTAGCTTTCCTGAGAGCCCGAATCAACAGTGGCAACCACCAGAAAACCGCCGAGTCAACGAAGGCCGGAGAAACGAGTCAACTGTCTTGGATCCTGTAGGGAAACTATCCATATCTTGTTAGTGGTATATAGACAGACTGGTCTTTGTATTATTTCATCACCATCATTAAAACATGTCCACTTAATCTATACTCCTGTGCTAATAATAAAGCTGAAGAGTTAGTTTGTCTAAACGCGCTAATCTCTGGAACTACCAGTCGGATTCGGATAATTATTTTTGTATATGATAGCCAAAAGGCTATAGGCTAAACGGGAACGGGAAAAATCGGGATATACGCGGATGAAATCGCGGGCAAAAGCTAGTGACAAAACATGTCTACTTCTTTTCTTTTTCCTGTTCTTGATTGCCGATGGTCATGCTTTGAAGGATTCACTGATGAGCTGCCAGGCCACTCTGTCTTCGGCTGTTCTCAGGACAGTGGTCACAGTAAGCCCTGTTATCGCCTCGATCTGATCAGACCAGTGAGTAGGTGAACGCCTACGGTGTAATATGAACATTGATGTATATTATATTAAAAAGCCTCCTTTTAATATAGGTATCAATGCGTAAGTAACAACTTAATTTCCATATGGTAACATGGTTTATTTATAGGAAAAAAATCTGGCCCAGTGAGAGTCGGAGTCGCAGACGTTACCATAAAAACTCGTTGGTGTGCATGTTTGTTCCCAATTTTTGTATTACCAACCCATATCAAACGACACTACGCAGTGACACAAGTATCGCCCCTTTTCTGTTATCTTCAAAGAACAAAATATATTTAAACAGCGTTAGTTATCGTAATAAACTAATACCTAAATAATTGGTTGGCCGACCGATTTAGATAAAACTATCAGCGAATGGGGGAAATAATTAGCACCATTTAATTGATCATTATGAAAAAGGAGATGGCTATTTTAACTTTTAAAGGAAGCAGATATATTTTTATTCATGACCTATAACTGTATAAGGCTGGGACTGAGAGCGTGGTCATTAAAATTTCACGTATTTGGAAGCCTCAGGGAAATCTCCCTATGTAGAAATGAGTTAGTTCGGTGACAAAATGTAAGAAAAACACCGTAAGCATAATGGCTATGCCCGTTATACCAGCCACCATTCCGCTTCTGTTGCAAAATAAGACGAAATTAAGTGAAAGTTGGTCTCGCGATTGTGTCATCACAAAAATAGCATCGCTGCATGGGACTCGGTAGGCGCCATCGTGAACGAAAACAAGCACGCCGCGCCCCAAGCAGCACCCGAGTAACACCAACTCGCTCGCTCCCATTGGCGGAAAAGAGATGCCAACACGTGGACCACTCGTCGCTTACTTCACACTGCACTATGTGCGTCATGTTGGCTGCATTATAATAACAATGGGCGGGGTCTATGGTTTCAGCAGCGCTGTAGCGCTTTACGATTATAGTAGTCTAACAAGTATTGCTTTGGTTCTGCTGAATGCAGCGCCACAAACTAAACGGGACTCGAGTTGTGTAAACTTTTTTTAATGAGGCTTACGTATCGGTCGTCCGGACTGGGCGCATAGCGTTACATTATCTCGGATTTTTTCTTGAAACTGTCTGGTTTTTGTCGTTCCTGAGTTCCATTTCTTTAGGGAAAAACTGTTTTGAGTTAATAGTGCGCGTTTTGCGAGATTGTGATATGCGCCAGTGCGTGACGACCGAGGCGAGATCACCAAGCCTGATTCACATTAATTATGTGAACGGTGACGAACCATTTTAAGTGCGCGATAACACGCCCGTTGTTCTCGGACATCCAGGACATTTTATTATTAGCTTGCAAAGAACTCTAATGTGATGCATGTGTGCCGCTAATATAAAATCAATACTGAATGAACTGTTAATCCCCACCTTGCTTTGGACTGTTTTCTCTCTCAGCAACACATTGTTAGTCGTTAAATATTAATATCACATCGTGTCATATACGTTTTAAGATCTTGTTGTTACAAATAAAAATATTTTTAACAAAATGCGAAACTTGGCGGTCGTTTTTGAATTTAGTGCGTGGTGCGTCCACTAGGCGCCTCTGCTCACATAAAGACTTCGTGCGCTTGCGTGAGCTCAGTCCGCGCGAGCTTCGCGTCGTTGCAGTAGGTTCCAAAACAAGAGCGTATCAGCGTAGTGCTCCGTGGAGTCCTAAAAATAATAAATTTAAATAATCTCTGTGGTTTATAAAAGTGTCGCAGTGCAGTGTGCCAGTGTTGTGTTGTTTTGTGGTAGTGACGCGAAGCGGAGCGCGTTTCTCCGCTGTGTCAGCGCGGATCGATATTAAGAGGTGCTATGGCGCAGAGGATATGAGCCAAGGGGGCTCTAGAAGGCCCTATTCGCGCGGGGGCCCGCGCTGGCACCCGCGCTACAAGGACTACTGGGACTACGAACAAAACTATAGGTACCTATATTTACATACAGCAGAATGTGTGTAGTTGCGTGCCTAGCATTTGTCAAGTGTCACGTTCCTTCCAACTGGCGCTTGATCGTGCTGGGCTGTTTATCATACGTGACGAATGCACTTTGTTGCAGCCAGCGGGCTTGGAAATGACACGTCCGTCGACACTGGGTACATGAATCCCTCGTGGTATTTACCCTAATGAAACTTGTTGGTTTAAGTTTACGTAATCCGCAAACGTGACGTAAACTTCGAAGCCTGATTTAATGGCAATAGTTGTTCTAAAACTACGTTTTACGATAATTTATCTTTTGATTAACGTTTTCACGTAACTTCAGCGCGTCATAGAACTTTGGAAATAAGTTGGAAGTGGTTCAAAATCGATAATTTAGTTCCACGATGTTTCTCTTTGGTAATTTCACTATGTATTTCCTTCATTGGGTATTCTGAAAACTTCAGTATGTTTCATAGAATATACAATCATTTTCTCACAATTTTACTGACTCATGAGTAGGACAGGGTTTATAATAAATTAAATAAATTCCTACCTACATATTTGTCTGACTAAAAACACATGGAGTGGCTGCATGTTATTTTTTAGTCCTAAAAATTAAATATTATGTTATAACTTTTTATTTGTTGGCACATTTTTGCTAGCCACATGTAAAACTGCCTTTTTATTTTGATCAACAAACATATAAAACAAAAATAATTTATGAAGAATATTTGCCAAAAATTGCATTTAATTCCCTAAAATACAGAACTTGCTCCAATAAAAATTTTCTTTAAACTTTTCTGAACTTTCCTTTGAAAAAATTCAAGACTTAAGTGTATATAAGGGATTCCTAGATGCTGTTTCATCAAAGTATATAAAAGAGATAATTTCCAAGAAGGCCCAGTAATTATTTACACTATCAAATGTTGGCTACATGACTTCTTGCTACACAGTTGTTAACTGACAACATTGTTCTTGATAATGGCTTTGTTAGCATTTATACTATGTTTCATGCTTTCAAGGAAATTATGAGTCCTGACTATGCTATGCCATTACTCAATAGAAACTCTACCTAACTCTACCTTCCGAATGGACAGTAGAGTCACTTTATTAATGTAATATTATTATTTTAATGGACTGTAAATGATGACGTTCAAAAGTGCCGTTTAATGGCCTAATTGAAATAAACGTTTTGACTTTGACTTTGACTTTGCAAAAAACTGCCTCAATTTTTTCTACCACATTCTAAGTTTATTATATAAAATGTTCCACTCACTGTTGTCCGTCACTATGTTGTTAACAAAAGGTTGTTTTTTTGTTGTTTTTTTCTAGTAATGAAGTCCACACAGCCAACCCGAATTCTTAATTTGTGCCTGGTTGATGGCAATCAGCTTGCCCCGTATTATATGGCACTTAAACATAACTGGCAAAATATGGGTGTACTCAGGTACACCCATACCTCTGCCATACCCTTCAGGAAATACGTATGTGATGTTATGTTGTCCATACAAACAGGATATCGAGCTAGAAACAGGATGGATACGTTGCCACGTACCTTTCACACTTAAAATATCAGCTTAGATATTAATTATCTATTTCCTAACCACCAACACATAGGTAAACAATACAAAATTCACAAAGTCATGAACTATCAAATGAATCATCATAGATTAATGATTATCTCCACTAAGTCTGCCCACGTGCCGTCATGGAGTAAGCAGTACGCAATGACTAGACAGTATTGCACGAAGTTAGGCAATAGGTTTTAGTTGTTTGTACCTTCTATAGTCAAAAGTTGCCAATCAACCTGCCCAGCCTCTTCCTGACGATCTTGGGGTCGGCTTCCAGTCTATCCAGATGCAGCTTGCCATGGGGCAGCTGCCTCTCTGAACTGGACATCCACACACAAAATGTTTTGGGAACTCATTCATTGTGCGTACAGATAAGGAGTGGAATTCCCTGCCAGAGTCTGTGTTTCCTGATAGCTACAACCTGGAGTCTTTAAGTCAAGAGTGAATAGGTTACTTCTAGGCAAGTGTGCTCCAGCGTCGACTACATCATCACTTATCAACAGTTGAGATGGTGGTAAAAAGAAACAACCCAGTTTCAGGTTATCACCATGCCCCTGGTGTCAGACAGATAATGTTTATTCTGGTAGTATGATCCCTTGGGATAATTCTTGATTATAACGCGGACGATGTCGCTGGCGGTACCTGGTTCTTAATAAAATCTTGCCTGGCCAAGTATTCGGCAGCATGCTGACGCAGACATTATGTCCTTCCTTAACCTTTTGAACGCCAATGCCACGTATACATGACGAGCAAGCGTGTGTCCTGTACGCCAAACGTCACAAATATGTGACAAAAAGTACGGCAAATTTCAGGCTTGGCGTTGGGGGCACGTCGATGCGTTTATGCTTGCTAAAAGGTTAAACAGGGCATGCTGTGAGAAATGCTAAAAAAGTGTAGGGCTGTTTGTCCACTAGAGAGGAAAGGAGAGGACTGGTGCTGTGCCAATGTTAACCAATAGAATTGCATAAAATCTCCGCTCCGCTTCGGTGGACATGGATTTGCCAACTAGTTAAAAAAAACACACAAAACCGGGAACGGCGGAGCGAGGCAGCGGAGCGGAAAAGCGAAAAAAAAACGGCCGCCCGTTCACGTAGCTCGTCACGTGACCTCCGCACAGTCCGCAACTCCGCTCCGCACCAGTTGTCAGACACAGTTCGTAACTCCGCTCCGCATTATTCCGTTGCTCCGCTCCGCTTCAATGGACAGGCAGCCTTATTCGTTTTTTTTTCTGCCCACACCACATGCGTTGCGCATGCGCCCCCAAATTCAAAATGAGGTCGTAAAAAATTTCTACTTTCCCCTTTCAAAAAATTTGGCGTTATGTGGTAAGAGAGTTACTTAATTTTTTTTTAAGGATGGGAAATCACCAAATGACTTCTTCCGCTCTGGGTGGAGCGGAAGGGCGTGTCAGACTCTTACTGACTAAAACCCATCCGTGTTCCTTCTAAAGCCCTTTGAGTTCCAGGGCCGCGGTGACTCTTTCGAACAAATACAAATTCCGCAACCCTGGCAGGAGAAGTTACTTAATAAAGCCATATTTTTGTGCAGGCCACTGGCCTATAACCGCACATTTAGCTTAATATGGCGTCCCTCTTCCCGTTCAGGGATATAACTAGTCATGATAATGAAGCGGGAAACAGCGAGTGATATAGTATAATCACCAAGTATATACCGTTCCCATTGCTTGGATACAGACCTCCCCGATACAATTATTTCACTGATAGTTAGCTACTACTATGGACCTCATCAGAAGGCTTAAAGTCACCCAAGAGTAGGGCAATTGGAGTTTCCTTGCGAAGGATCGCTAAACTGAAGTGGCAGTGGGCAGGGCACATTGATCACAGAACAGATGGTCGATGGGGCCGAAAAGTTCTGGAGTGGCGACCGCGTACCGGAAGACGTAGCGCTGGAAGGCCTCCCACAAGGTGGACCGATGACCTGGTTAGGGTCGCAGGTAGCCGATGGATGTTAAACGCACAGGACCAGTTGTTGTGGCGACACTTCGGGGAGGTCTATGTCCAGCAGTGGACGTCTTTCACACGGAGGAACCCTCTTTAATTTATATTATATTAATAAAAATATATATTCAGTGAAAATGTCAACTCTACCTAGTCACGGTTCATGAGATGTAGCCAGCTGACAGACAGACGGACGGACGTTCGAATAACAGAGACTTAGTAATAAGGTCCCGTTGACACCCTTCGGATACGGAACCCTAAAAAGTAGAGATACAGTTGATTACATGAAGGTTGTCACCCTCTGTTGCCAACCATTCGTCCTCTAGACGTGTAGGTATGTAAATATCACGAGATATTAAAACAATTGCGACTGAGGTGACCCTGGCAGTGCGGAAGCGGCCACCGACCGCGACAATACTCTGATACCGCAAATCGTGATAAAGATGTAGATTTTATACGAAAAGTAATTATGTGGTGGTTAATTAAGTAGCTTTGATAGACGGTACGCCTGCGTCATAGTAGAAAAAAAAACCACAGCAACTTGCAATTATTTTTGAAACAATGTTGTGCGTTGAAGTTATAATACACACATATATATGGCACCGGAAAATGGCAAACTCCGCAAGATAATAAAATAACTTGAGACATTGTACACTCTCGATAAATTGTCAATTGAACATTTTGAATACTTTTTAACGCATCAAAATTTGGTCGTCTATAATATCTCGAAGTCATTCCGAGAAATTGTGGACTGACGACCAATCTCTTTTGATATCGTGGCATTAATTAACCGGCTTAAAATTTGTCCCTAATCAATCTAAAACTGTTCCTTGCTGCCTTTCTGACGAGCAACGCCCTAAGCCGAGGCCTGTACCCCCACAGGATGTCCGTAGCGTGTATTCGCTTAATCTTTCTTGTCCTGCCTGCAGGCTTAAATATAATAAGGGCACCTACAAGAAGGCTGGTTAAGCAGAAGACAAACTCATAGATTAAACTTTTGAACGTCATTGCCACGTATTACATGACCAGCAAGCGCATGCCCCGTACGCCAAACTTCACAAATATGTGACAAAAAGTACGGCGAATTTGTGGCTTGTCGTCGGGGGCACGCCGATGCGTTTATGCTCTGGCGTTCAAAAGGTTAACCTGTGAGAGGGCACTCATAAAAAAGATCCTCTTCAAACTCATTTCATGCTAAATTCACGAGTAAGCTGTCATTTCCGCTCAACACTCACAACAGAATCGTATCCGCTAATCTAACTTCTAGTAACTGATATCTACGGTTAGAAATAGGCAAGTTTGTATCAACAAGATAGTGCTCACTATGTTGTGTCGCATACCTCATAGAGGAGTAAACTAAACGCCACGCCCTCATTGACTCAGGCCTCATTTTTGAGGTAGTCAAAGTCGTAGCCTTTTCCTCAACTATGCCTAGGCTTCACGTCTAACCAGATGCAGCTGAATACCAGTACTTTACATGGAGCTGCCTATCAGAAAGAAAGAATGAAAAAGAGTTTATTTCCCACAAGCATGACGCATACCAAATAAACAAAATTACAAAAGTTATGCGTCACATTCACATGCGGTGAATGATATACATTCTGACACCTCCGTGCTTCGGACCGTGGCTCTCAGTTGTCATTTCGAATGAAGATTCATAATATACGATGCCTGAAAATCTGTCAATTTGAGGGTAATCGAATTTATTAGGAAAGGTCAGCACTGCCTCTCCCTGCTTCAAGAGTTCAAACTATGGTCCGATAGTACCGATATAGACAGAGAGTTTATGCTCTGGTAAAAATGTTAGCCAACCAGCTAAGTTGCCATGGGAGCGAGGCTGATTATCCTGGTGGCGAGGTTCGAACACTAAGGCATCAGTACTCGTACAAAAATATCGATTTCACCTAGTAATTGTATAATTGGAGGTCAGGAGACAGCAGTTTCAAGGAAAAATAATTATAGACTGGATCGATCCTCATGCAATTGACACGTGTGTGACACGACTGCCGCATGTCGAACGAGTCATGAGCTAAATCTACCTCAGTGTGGTCCCGGAAATTTTGGCGTGGCACAGGCAAACTCAGGCGAAGATGGCGGGACAAGCTTTAAGCCTAAGGAATGGTCCTTACTAGTTCAAGATGGAAGGGCTGAAAGGAAAGAAGTTTTTGTTCTGATTTGATGTACTATAGAGGTATGCGGTACAGAAAGTAAAGTCCCGCATACGTCCACTGGAAATGGGAGGATCCTCCGACCAGACGGTTGTTGTGTCTGGTGGGCAACTGCCCGATAGTCTATATTCGGACTGTTGTAAATGTTCAAATCGCACGGAGAACTTTGCTTGCGCGATTCAGGATTTCGTTGTTAGTTCATCGTAGATGGCGCTGCGGTTCTTTTTGTTGCCGTACAAATTTCGCTTCTTATTTTTTCATGTGGTGCATTGATGCCGCTACAGTACTACATCTACTTGGGCCAGTTAGCTTTTGTCGAAAACAGGCAAGAAAACGCATCGAAAACGACTAGAGAAGCTACTGTGTTATTCTGTAACAACCTCACGGTAATAACTTACATAAAGTGAGCTGTCAATCCATAGCACCAATTGGAATGCCACCTCACCTCGTCTAACCTTTTTGTAAAATCGATTGGCGTTTCCAAGAAGGCTGCTAATGAATGGCGATCTGCCGATCTCCCTGAAGCATTAGGGCAACATAGGCTACACATAAATATAAATGGTTGAGGGGTAAAAGAATCTGTCTGCAAAATGTCACGCATATAGGGCTTACATGTGTGCGTATCCGGCGCGTAAGGTTGGCACTTGCCAGGTTCTAAAATCGGAAAGAATTTTGTAAAAAGGACTGTCACCTTATTAGTTACAAAACCATAAAAAATGCATGCAAATATAGGCTTTTTTTATTCTTTACCAGGAAATCGTTTAACTTCTAATGAAATGCAGTATTTTTTTTATTAATCTCTATTCTTATCCGCTACTGGAAAATTCAGACATTCCACCCATCGTTTCTTTGCTTCTACCTTATAATTTGGCCGGACAAAAGTCTCCAAAAAGTCTGTACCATGGGCAATAAACAAGTGACATTCTGTCAGCAGTAGTGTGGCGAAGTCAATGTTCAAAACGTCAAAGGCTGTCGAAATGTGACGTGATCAATCCTTGCCAACTATTTTGGCATTTCGACAGTCGCATTCCCTGAAAAAATGGCCCCAATCTAGAGCTTGATGTCTGGTGTTTTCCTGACGCTTGCCAACCCTACCCGCGAGGGTGTAGCGACTGCGTGTGCGCAGGTAGCGACCGACCTTCGGGTTCAACGCACCGCCGCCCTAAAATACACGCGGATGTCGCCCGACGCCGGGAGGGGAGAGAGGGGGGTACACTGTGCACAAAAAGTGTGCACAGGTGGCTTGGAGATGTGTGAGCGGCCATTTTTTGTGGCACTATTGGTTCTAGGATCAGGATATTTCTAGTGAGGTCGACCCTTTTTTTCTGGCGCTTTCTTTTGGTAGGGTAGCTTCAGAATTTTTCTAAAGGATAGATGAAAATTTTATTATTATTATTTTTATTGAGGAATGGGCTTGCTCATGACCTCGATCACGCCTGATGGAAAGCGATGGATGAGGTCTATGATGGAGCGAGCGTGCCCAGAAAATGCCTGTTCACTCTGGCTTTGAAGGCAGACGTTTTATGTGGAAGGGAACACAGACGCTGGCAGAGAGTTCCACACTTTGGCTGTGCGCATAGTAAATGTGGCGGAGAAGCGCTGAGTACGACAAGCGTATTTGGGCATTGGCAGAACCGTCAGTTGTGTGAGAGACCCTTTTTAGTGACACTATGTGTACCAGGATGTTTCCATGTCCCGTTGGCATGTCTACATTGGCTTGTATAGATAAAATAGATAAATAGAATTCTCTTCACTATTTCATGTGCGATCGACAATTTTTTGTGGCAATATGATTGTGTGAACAGCTTACCATTTTAGGGTTTTTTCTATGCCCCTTGAGTATACAATACAAGTTGTGATATGTATGGTACCCAGATGGCTACGGTTTGTGTGAGATTCCGTTGAAAGCGACCATTTTAAGACTTCATATCAATGGTTTGGCTTGGTGAAAAAGCGAAATGAGAGTTCATCTCTCTTCTGTTAAGCCCCTTGGGGCAAACAGGCGTGATGAATTTCGCTGTATTAACCGATACATGTGTGGCCATAGCTTCCTCGTTCGACCTGCCCAACGCTTCCGATTACAGAGCAATCAACATCATCATCAACAAGGAAAAACGATTTTTGGCCAGTTATAACGTGAAATCCCGGCCACTAAATGACAAAATAAAATTTGTGTGTTGATTTTTATCCGAAATCACCAAAACGAATCGGTCAATTCTGGTTAGTAATAACTATTCACTGCATCAGTTTGGAAAACGTATTGTAGTACTACCTGTACTACATACAATACGACCGATTCGCAAATTCATGTGAAAGGATATACGTTCCCAATGGTCCCATAGACATTTCATCAAAATCGGGTTTAGTAGTTTGGTTTTTAAATCAAAATAGATGGAAAAAAAAGAAAAGTAACTTTAATTTCGGAAGTCGGTGTTAAAAGACGAAGAAACAACCAAAAACACCGACTTCCGAAATTAAAGTTATTTTATACTTTGTATTGTTTTTGTTATTTGGAAGTCGGTTGTATTTTTTTGTCAAAAGGTTTTTTGCCACGAAACGTTCGAATTTGTAAGTCCTGACGAATATTTAAGGTGTCCCAAATGGCGATTTGATTGTCAAGATAAAAACAAACGGTAATCAGATCACCGAACTAAACTTACTGGTTATGGCAATATCCCAGTCCAATAAGACATTTCCAATGATAATAAACTATTTCTCAGCATAAAAAGCCCAACCACTGCCACTTACTAAACTTACTACACAACTTTAAAACAACGGTAGAAGGTTCGTAAAGCGAGACCTGACGAAAAGGGCCAGGCGCGCGAACAAAAAGTTGGGTTCACGTTCTCCTCTACCTACCTGCCTACCCTTAAAGTATTATTTGTATAGGTAGAAGAATAAAGGTTGATTTCACAAAAGGTTCTAAAATTTCGTACCTGGCCTTTACAAAATATTAAACAGTTGTGTACCAAAAACTGCGCATAGGACTCCATAGAAATCTAAATACTTTTGATTTTTTCACAAAAGATTTTTCAAGTAAAAGTTTGGCTTTCGAAAGTCGGGTTGGTGTTGTTGTATAATTAGGGAAAACGCAGTGTATTGTGGATTTTATTTTTATTTTTTTAAAAAGGTATTCCAACGACTTATTCTCTAATAACATATTACATAAAAGATTTTTTTCGGTTTGTGAGTGGGTCTCGCAGTTCAACCTATAAGGTTGTCGACTGCTTAACCGGGCCTGCCTGTGGTGGCCTTAATATAATATTAAAGCCTCCAGCCAGGGCTTATAAAAACCATACAAACTAAGCGACTACACGCTAAGGGCACCCCCTGTAGGGTACGGGCCTCGGCTTTGGACGTCACTGGGGGGAGGACAGCTAGGGACGGGCTGGAACGAACTAGACATAAAAGAACTTATTATCTATGAGTACGGTGAATTTGTCATTTAAAGAAGTACACAGCTTAAACATATATAAAGAATACACACAAATTATGAGATCCTTAAACTAAACTTATTGACGTGACAACTTCTAATAAGTCGAGGAACGCCGGCTGCACGCACGAAAAAGGATGACTAATTGTAACGTTACGATCATTGTAACGTTACGATAATTTCATCAATGTTTTGTTATGACGTTGTCACGTTAAACTATCGTCCGTAAACCGACTTTAGTGAAAGATAAATGAGAGCTACTTTGCCATATGAAAAGTATAAAGAAAATACTACATCAGATTTATTTAAATAATTAATGAAAATCAGTTAAAATTAGGTGTGATTTTATACGTAAGACGACTTTTCAATGTAAAGACCTTATCGCCAACAAATACATTAATTTCTTTACGATTGTATAAAAACAAAAGCAAACTTTTTCAATGAAAACAATCGAGAAGGAAAAACATCAAAATGGCGTCGAATTTTTTGTTTCAAGATTAAACAGTTGTACGGCAGTCATATCTCAGTAGCAACCCGGGTAGCCTATAATTTAATCCGCCGAAAAAAAAAGTGTGCGTCTCGGGACGCCCGACAGAAGTGATATAACTTAAACTAATCTTAGTTGAACTATTTAATATGGGAAGCCAGTTTATGGTCAGTCCACAATTTCTCGAACCGACAAGGAGATATTATAGACTATCAAACTTTGAAACGTAAAATAGTATTCCAAATATCAGTTCACAATTTATCGAAAGTTTACAATCTCTAAGTTATTTTATAATCTTACGGAGTTTGCCATTTTCCGGTGACATATATATTGGTTCTTCGCCTTATAACGCCTTCAGCCAAACCCGGAGTCCACTTATAAATCTCTTATTCACCGTTGCCTTAATAACATAAAACACGCCAAGAGCCAGCTGCGCTCGAAGTTCACTGAAGCAGCCAAGGTCAATACTGCATTGGAAATCAAAACGGGACTGACTTGAATCTTGTGGTCCGAAGTTTATTCAGAAGTTTGTAGGGTTGGGAGATTGTCTGCTGAGGAATAAAATCGATAGGCACGTTAGTTAAGGAATAGTTTTAGGCGGTTTGAACGAGGCCTTTGTAGCCTTTTTGTTTATGTATTGGAAATCATCAAATGACTTCTTCCGCTCTGGGTGGAGCGGAAGGGCGTGTCAGACTCTTACCGACTAAAACTCATCCGTGTTCCTTCTAAAGGCCCTTTGCGTTCCAGGGCCGCGGTGACTCTTTCGAACAAATTCCGCAACCCAAGCCACTGTTTCCTGAGCTGATGATTTGGCTCAAAGGATACTCAAGCATTAATCGCTTATCATAAACTAGTGGCCCGCCCCGGCTTCGCCCGGTTGTAATTTTAATTTTTTTGTTGCATAAGACCCTTCTTCTGACAATAACAGACACAACAAAAAATGCCGTGACCAAGGGAAATAGGGATTCATTTTTATATATATTGATATTAATTTAAAATCTGAATTCTAGTAGTTCTAGTTCTATAACTTAAGGTCTTAATCCGCTCTCCAAAGCGTGAAACATTGTCGAATCGAGTCGTTTACTGATTGACAGCTTTATCGACTTGCAGTTATTAATTTGTTTTTTTTTTTAAATTATAAGTATTGATAGGCTTGACCACTATTTCATCAAGAGTGAAGGAGATAAGCGATGATGTGGTCGACGATGGAGCACTCTTGCCTAGAAGTAACCAATTCACTCTTGACTTACGGTCGGTTCCAATAAACGTCATGTTTGCCTTTGTAACATGACGTTTCAGGACTCCGGCAGGGAATTCCACTCCTTAGCTGTACGCACAGTGATAGTGTTTGCGAAACGTCATCATATCAGCCGAAAGATGTCCACTACTGGACATAGGCCTCCCCCAAGTGTTGCCACAAAAACCGGTCCTGTGCGTCTCGCATCCATCGGCTACCCGCGACCCTCACCAGGGCATCGGTCCACCTTGTGGGAGGCCTTCCAACGCTGCGTCTTCCGAAACGTACTTATTTAAAAAAAACTACTAAACTACTTATTTTATTATCAGCTAAGGACTACAGAAATACTATAGTGAAAGTCATCCTCTCAGTTTCAAACGTTTTCATAGCTGAATTACAGGAAATAAACTTGATGAAAAATTGGCTGCGAAGTTTCTTGGCTTCTGTAAAGGGAAATAGGATACTCTTCATCCCGGAAAGTTGGAAGTCGCACACATCCGGAACCGCTCGCTCAAATAGTTCCATCCAATCATATCAGCCGAAAGACGTCCACTGCTGGACATAGGCCTCCCCCAAATACAGGATGGGTTATGATAAATAAATGATAAATGATAATTTATTTTGTAAGTAGGTTAAACATAACACTTTTACACGTCAATCTTTTTTGGTAATTTTTAAACTAGATGAGGCCGGTGTTTCCTAGCTGCCATAAAAACGCTTGGCAGGCGGGTTGGCAATCGCAGTGTAGCTGTTGCAATGCACAGAGAATGCTGCTGCCAATTCTCTGGTGAGTCCCTTAGTCGCCTCTAACGACACCCACGGAGGTGATGGGAAATGGTTCATTTGGTGGATTTGTAAACGCACCCACGATACAGGAGGAATCCCAGTGAGGAGAAACGTTAAAAAAAAAGTTTGGCAGTTTGAGTTCTTTATGCGGTAAGCAGACATGATTTTTTTTGCGGTTTTTAAAGATAATGGTACGGAACTCTTCGTGCGCGAGTCCGACTCGCACTTGGCCGGTTTTTCTCGTTACAGTACTGTCGAGTGTTGCATTGGTGATGTAGGAAATGCAGTTAAAATAAGGAAGTGAAGCTTTCTTTATTTAAACTGAATTACTTACCAACATCACCAGTGAAACGCCTCAGCCAACATCACAGTTTACATTTCTCCATCACGTTTATCTAGCGGAGGTCAATAACGCACAATGCTTTATGAACCGCGCCATTTGTCTTGCATATCTCCGCACTGTTATCGTTTTAAATACTATGTGTATTGTGTTATAAACATACTAGCGGACGTCACGCGGTTTCACCCGCGTAGTTCCCGTTCCCGTGGGTGTACGGGGATAAAATATAGCCTATGTTACTCGCTGATAATGTAGCTATCCATTGCTGAAAGAATTTTTCAAATCGTTCCAGTAGTTTTTAAGTTTATTCGTTACATACAAACATACCTACAAACCTTTCCTCTTTATAATATTAGTATAGTTAAATAAACTCTCGTATATGGAGAATGCATCGGGACAGATTTGCTTGAGTCGTTACGCAGTGGGAGCTAGAGGATGGGCCGTTCGTCGTCGAGGAAGCCATGAGAAACCCTGGCCGACTTAGCTTTTACGAGATTGGCTGGAGAAGACAACACAGTTGGAACAGTGCAAGGTTAGGGGGAGATCCGATCTTTGCCCAGCCGTGGGACAGAACCACGGCTGGGCAAAGATCGGAAGTCGTTGTTAAAATACGAAGAAACAACCAAAAACACCGACTTCAACCAATTTTATTTTTCCACGGCATTTTTAATTGAGCGACTGCGCAGCTAATAATTGTTAGTTCGAAACAAATAATTTAAGAAAAATTCTCGGCCCAGAAGCGAAGCCAATAATTCTCGGTATTTAATTAATCAAGATTCTCTAAATACGCGTTTAAAATAAAGACATTGAGCGGCGCAGTATCGAGCGTTCGCCTTGAGGTCGCGCATCAATTATGCAGGTTCTGGCCACTGCCGCCGGGTCACGGTAACCTCGAGAACAGCCGAACTTATTTTGACTGGCCTGTTGGTCGAGTGGTTGGTGACCCTGACTGCTAAACCGGAGGTCGTGGGTTCGATTCCCACCCAGGACAAATCTTTGTGTGATGAGCATGATCATTTGTTCTGTGTCTGGGTGTAATTTGTCTATAATATGTATGTATTTAAAAATATACAAGTATGTTTATCAGTTGTCTGGTTGCCATAGCACAGGCTCTGCCTAGTTTGGGATCGGATGACGGTGTGTGAGTTGTCCCAAGATATTATTATTATTATTTATCGTTATTGGTTCTCGCCTATACGAGGTGAGGTTCTCGTCAAGGATAGGTTTAAAGAAAAGAGGTATCTCTTCGACCACATCATCGTTTACTATCAGGTGAGATAGTGGTCAAGCAGAGTGCTAATCAAAAGTAAAAACAAAAAATTGGTGAGTGTGTTTTGTTACGATGCTCCTCTTTTAATCATTCTTTCTGCAAACTCAAAGCATTCAGGGTGAGGCCGAAAGAGTGTTATTTTTGAGTTGCGTAAAATGAGTCGGGGAATTCACGTTGCATTCGGTTTCATGCTAAAGTCCTGTTTGTGCCACATAGCGACGCAAACTCATTTTACGTAAATGTTGTTATAGCGGCAACAGAAATACATCATCTGTGGAAATTTCAACTGGTGACCGACGGACAGACAGACAGACTGACGGACAGCGAGTCTTAGTAATAGGGTCCCGTTTAAACTTGTGAATGAATTGATTTGTTGTGGGTGTAACTATTCATCTCGTCACAAACACTCTTAGAGTAATATTTTATACCGGCAAAATACCGAAAAACGGCAAACATACAGAAAGAAACAGCGTTAACATCAGTTTATTAATATGATAAAATAACTGCTGATTCCGCCCCGGGCTCAGGTAATCGGCACGTTTACTCGATTAAATCGTGTAGCTTATTACACGGGGCGGAGTTTTTTGGCCGTCGAGCAGCGAGAATATCTAAGCGAGTTTCAGCTGGCGATGTTTTTCTCTCGTTTTAAGTTTCGTACCCAAAGGGTTAAGAAATATCTAGATGGTGTGAAGAATGATATAAAAGTGAATGATAGCGGGACTGGTGACAGGGAAGGCGGCTTAACGTGCTTTCCGAGCCACTAAGGAGTCTCGGTATGTTAAGATGAACACCCATCTATGAACCGACTTCGGCAAACGTCGCTTAACCTTGAAGATCAACCCGTGCGATTGTTTTTGAAGTGAAAATTTCTTTAGGCGCGTTGAGCACTTTTTGGGTGAACAAAAATCATGGAACTCGCGTCATCGTCACCGAACGCTTTCCATGAGCTGTATGTGTTTTGACTTTTGGTTAAAGGTAGAGACAGTTGTCGGATAAGGCCTTCCGATATCGAGTATTGACTGATTCGAAATGGTTAACAGCTGACCAAACAGGAACTGTAGGTGCGACAAGAAAAATAAACTTTAACTCGAGGGAAAGAACGAAACGAAAAGAATGAAAGATTACTCCGTTATGTTTTGCAATTGCCGCCATGTTGAATTTCCTGTTACATGTTTCAAGATGTCCATATATACTTTCATTGTGAGTACTAGAGAGTGGAATTCCCTGCCGGAGTCTGAGTTTGCTGATAGCTACAACCTGGGGTCTTTAAGTCAAAAGTGAATAGATTACTTCTAGGCAAGCGTGCCCCATCTTCAACCACATCGTCGCTTAACAATAAAAAAAAAAAACGTGTGCGTCTCGGGACGCCCGACAGAAGTGATAACTTAATCTAAATTGACCTATTTAATATGGGAAGCGTCTGTCC
Source organism: Mamestra configurata (assembly GCA_002192655.3). NCBI lineage: Eukaryota > Metazoa > Arthropoda > Insecta > Lepidoptera > Noctuidae > Mamestra > Mamestra configurata. The sequence goes on along the minus strand of NDFZ01005435.1, from coordinate 284,448 downwards.
GAAATACGACTAGCGCTGTGGGTTAGAGTGAGAGAGGAAGAGCCTGCCTACCACTGCCGTATACGTGAGAGAAAGGGAAGCCAGACAGACTGGCGCCGTAACGCGTTACGTTACGAAGCAGTTTACCCTCCCATAAGAAGTTATCACTTCATTAATAAAAGTGGACCAGTCTGGGGTCTGAATATTGCATGACATTTATAAAGAGAAAAGTTACTATCCAATTTTGTCGACCCCTATGAGAATACAGGTCATTTCAGACGTTGTGTAATGTGGACACAAACGCAAACATAACCACGCTATTTAATTCCACATGACTGCCACGTATCACAGTGTGATTGTGTAAAAGCTAGCTCGGGGACTAGGGATGTAACGTTCCTTCGACGCCGACTCGGAGTTGGAACTTCCGATTGAAATTACACCTTATTAACAGTGATCGGATAATCGGGCGCTAATATACCTAAACTTCACTTTTATTCCCACGAAAGTATAATACGGACATGCTTTTCAGAATCCCGGATCCCGGAATCGGTCGAAATTCCTGAGATTGCTTAAAATGCCCGCATAAAAAAGAACTCGTTGTGAACTGTCATTGTATTTTTTATTGGTATTCCATTTGTTTTGAATAAAATAAAGATACTAAATCAAAATAACCACTGCTATAATTTCATTAAGTTTGTTGTAGTTGTTTTTACAAAATTGTTCAATCCCGGGAACTCGGGATTACTTATTTATTCCGAAAGTAATGTCCATATTATTCTTTCACGGGAAGAAGTTTAGGTATATAGGCGCCCGATTATCCGATCACTGTTTATAACCTCTCTTGCTCTAGCTCCGAGACTTTTAAATCTGAGCTATTAAACGGAGGTCGAAGCAAAGCATAGCGGATAACGTGTACGGTGCATTTCGCGTACAAAAACCCCTCCCCGACGTTGATTATTCTTGCAACGCCATAGGCACATCTCTCGTCTGCCACCATCTTCAACTCCGGTTCCGACTCCGGTTCCGTTAAAGCAATATCTCCGTAACATCCCTCTCGGAATCCGTGGCCCAGAGGCCATATATCTGCTGTGCAACACAAACTACCAATATGCGTTGTGCGACGCAGTGCAGGGAACGCATTTGTTTTGTTTTCAGCCCTGTTATCTTGCTGAGATTAAACCGCTGGATGTGGTCGTTGCTCCATTAGCATGACCCTAGAAAGAGGGTTCAGAAGTCCCATTGCTGGCAAGAATAGGCTTCTTCTGGGTAAGCTCGCTCCATCGTCGACTTTGTCTCTGTCATCTGTGACCTAGACTAGAGTCAAGAGCAAACCCATATTAAATAATAATAATAAAAAAAGAATCTTCACCAAAGTCAAGAGAGAATAATTTGCTTCTAGATAAGCGTACCCATCGTCGACCACATCACTTGCTTACCAGCAGTGGCCTTAGTGCGAGTTTTAAACGTACTCGATCGCGTTAACGTGAACGTTTATTTAACGTACTAATTTACGTTTTTATTTTTTTTTAATGAGCGAGTCTAACAGTAGTCGCATAGGATGTGTAACATCTGACGTCTCACCTTGGTAAAAAGGAACATTAACATTGAAAGTACCAACTGACAGCCAACTCGACCACTGCGCACGCTCATTGGACAAATCGAATAGGGCGCGCTCATTGGTCAAATCAAATAGCGCGCGCTTCCTCGTCTTCCTGTTACACACTTCCGTCCCATTTCACGAAATCACTCTCACTGATTGCAGGAAAGCGAGAGGAAAGATGTTACTCAGCAAAAAAACAACTGGATGGTGGTCTAACGCGAGCCTTTTTATTAACAACAAAAAAAAAACGATTCTGAAACATGAAATTCTAGAGTTCTGGCGATTTTTTCCTACTTTTTTTTCGTAAATTATCTACTTTGTGAATGTATTTCCCGGTTATAATGGACATAAAGTGACGCACTCGACGGTATTAAATTCGCATGCATTGCAAACTTTTTGCTGTACAGGCTCCTCGACAAAAAATCTTTGTCTATATATGAAGTCATGGGCAAGACGCAGGTAAAGCGGATCCCTTTGTACCAAAATTATCTTTTTTTTTCCAACCGACTTCTTTAAAAAGGAGAAGGTACTCAAATCGTCAGCACCGATATTTTTTCTTTCATCTGCACCACTTTATTTCATGCCAAGGTAAAGTATTATAAGCCAGTCGGCAAGATCATAGCGTAGTTAAATGCATAGGGTATGTCTCCTATACATTTAAGGTGGAAGCGCCAGGGTAGCCCGCGAAATTCAAATTTTCTTATGTTTTTGCAATTTGCAGGTCAGTCTCAGGCTGTATGTTGAACAAAATATGATTCGCGACCGTAACACGTATTTATTTACAGAATTATAATCATTAAAATCATCAATACAACCCTCTAAATTCATTTAATTCGATTGAATGGTTATTTCATTAAAAAAAGTCATTCAATCGAATTAGATGAATGATACAACCTGGATTGAAAATTTTAATTATTATAACTCAGTAAAGCCATATTTGTTACGGTCGCCAATCGTATTTTTATCAGCATACAACCTGATACTGACCGGAAAATGCAAAAACGCATGAAAATTTGAATTGCGCGGGCTAACCTGGCGCTTTCACCTTGAGTATCGACAATCATGTAATCTTTCAAAACAACCTGGTTTCCTGATAGCTACAATCTGGGGGTATTTAGGTCAAGAGTGAGTACTTCTAGGCAAGCGTGCTCCATCGTCGGCGACATTAGATGACGTGCTAATTACCCTGTTATGAATTGGGGACACGTTCCTATATCGCTTTGCTACTAGCACCTCTATGCCATCTCGACACGACCTATCTAGATTTCTCGAACCATTCACTATCGAGCTTGTCATCCCTTTCAGAATAGGACTTCTGTGTTCCATTCTATTGTGAGAGCGTGGAGGAAGGAAACGGCCGGCATGAAGCGTACTATGTATAGCGTTATTTATAACAAACACGAGCTGTTTCCCGTGACTGCGTTTTCTGTAGAAACTTCTCGTTTTGACAGGGTTTAGTGACGGAAAAATGTTTTAGCAAGCAACGCCCGGTAACAGAGTAGGTACTTAAGTACTGTTACGAGCTTGGGGTTCGTGACAATAAAAACAGCCGATTAAATAACCAAAATGACACTTTAATTTAAAAACACTAATTACAACTTTAAACTCACTAATTATAAAACACAACTTCACCACTGATCACTTTAATCGCACTTGAAGGTCGCTTTCGAAGTATTCGCTTGTATCGCAAATCCAATACTGACTCGGTCGCGGACTATGCGCTACTTATATAGAATAGTTAATTCTAGAAACTACATCTGGAATGCACTCGTAATTACCGCTGCTGACTGACCAGATATCGAGTAGTATAGAATGTACTGGCAAAGAAATGTCTAGAAGGTACTTGACTCTACTATTTCTGCTACTCGATACTAGATGGCGCTAGTAGTAACTTAATGTACCCGACATTAATTCTGGCGCGTAACAGTACTGTGGATTCGGTTTTGGAGATTATTCCGCGTATCTTTCAAGAGTCATAGCTGCCCAGAAAAAATATCGTGAGAAATTTTGTGTATACTTAGCTCGAACTTAAAATAAAGTTACATTATTACATAGTGTCGTTATATTAGTGTTATTTATAACAAACACTAACTGTTTCCCGCGACTGCGTTTTCTGTAGGAACTTCCCGTTTTGACAGGGTGTAGTGACGGAAAAACTGTTTTTAGCAAGCAACGCCCGGTAACAGAGTATTTGAGTACTGTGAATTCGGTTTTGGAGATTATTCTGCGTATATTTCGAGAGTCATAGCCTCGCAGAGAAATCTCGTGAGAAACTTAGCTCGAACTTAAAATAAAGTTACATTATTAGTTAGTGACCTTGGTTGGTTATCAATGCTTGTTCTTTTCATGTATGCAATGGCAAGGGTATCTACGCCTATACATTCGGGGAATACTGTCATCATGGTATGTTATATTCCGCCCTTCTTGGCGTGTCGGTGGCAAATACACTTTGCTCTGCCCAGTACTCAGTAACGGCAACACCGTTCACTGACGCAGTCATAAGGTCTTCACCTGTACGCTGACAGAGCATGCGGTGCAAGACAAGAGGTGGGCCTTTGGCTGCGGAGCGACGCCACACAAACACAGAAGATCGGAGCCATCCGAGAACCTCCACTTGAGGAGGTTATCTTTAGTGCGACCGACCTGGGTGCGGAGTCTATTTAGGGTTTTCCAGGTCGGCCATGGCAGCGCATTCCCAGGTGGGAGGTTCTCCGAGGGCCATTTTGCCCTGTTTGAGTTGAAATTAACCGTAAAATTTTCGGTTTTCCCCCTACAAGTGAAATCTGTATTCTCCACCTTGCACTTTCCTGAGCTATGGAACAGGAAGCCGACCTCAATTCGGCTTCCAGTCTACCCGGATGCAGCTCAATACCCGTATTTAATATTGAGCGACTGCCTATCTGACCTCCACACCCATTAAATGGGTAACACGGTACTCCTTGACAAGAACTGGTGTCAGATTTACTGGCTTCTGACAATCCGTAGTGACTACCAAAATTTACAAATGACAACCGAGACCAACGGCTTAGCGTGCTTTCCGAGGCACGGAGGAAACTCGATATGTTAAGATGGTCACCCATCCACGGACTAACCTTGGCAAGCGTTGCTTAACCTTGATCGACCGAGGAGTACTGACTGATAATATAAACGCAATTTCTTACGGCAAAACTTAAGGTTCTTCCTCTCTACAAAATGTCACTTGTATTCCCCACCTTACACTTAATATTTCTCAGTAATGTTAAGGTAATTTAACGCGTAAAAGACGCGTCAGACCCAGTGACGTAGTACCGCGGAAGCGCGAGCGCTCGCAAGGCCGCGCTTGCTCGTGAGAACAATGCAAGTAGCTCTAGGGAAACTTGATATTAACTTGAGCCAGCAGAAGGTTCAGTTAGTTTGGATTGGAATTCCCTACAAAGTTTACTGAAAGCTACGACCTGGGTTTTTATGTCAAGAGTGAATAGGTTACTTCTAGGCCCGCGTTTGACCAGTATCTCACAGACAGTTGCTGTCTAAGGGTGATACCATCGATCGATTGGTGAGGTAGCCTTGGGTGATCGAGGGATACCGGGCGATAAAAAGTTGATCGTCCCCCTATCGAGGCCATCGATCGACGTTGATCAATTGGTGTGGTAAAAGTAGAAACTATCGATCGACGTAGACTAATCAATTCTACCACCTATCGATGGCATCGATCGATGATCGATCGATTGGTGCGGTAACACCCTAACGTCAGTCTTCCAATGAACCTTGAGTGACGAGTTACGCAGCAAACGGTTTCAACCATAATTTAATTAAATCATATTTCAAAGTCAAAGGCTAAGCATTTATTTCAAATAAACCATTAACAGGAAATTTTGAATTGTCAAAGTTAATCCGCCAAAAACATGAAGCTATTTTACACGTTCCAAAGCGTAGATCTCTACGGAGAAGAACGTGCAAGAAACTCCGCGGACACTCTTTTAAATCATTTTATGTTCACAAAAATCCTGGTTACATTAACCTTGTTGCTTCTATATATGAGAACAATGTAAAGAAAGAAAAAAACAATTTATAGTATCAAATGAGGCAGTGGCAACTAAGGGATGACCAATCTCCACTGACGGCGCCCGTTCATGAACACGACGCGTGCATCAGCACCATTCTGCTCAACCATTTTGAAGGGCTCTCTTTTAAAACATTTAATATTTACAAAAAACCTAGAGGTTATTTCACCACCTATACAAAACCCTGGCCACTAAGAATCTACAAAGAACTGTACCCCCCTTTTTTATGGAGCAAGAAGAAGAAGAAGGGCATGTCAGACTTTTACTGACTAAAACTCATCCGTGTTCCTTCTAAAGCCCTTTGCGTTCCAGGGCCGCGGTGACTCTTTCGAACAAATTCCGCAACCCTGCATCCCCCCTAACTCTCACACATATATGAGACTTCTCGATCTGCCTGTTCGATGGCACGGCATGGTCACGTGATCATACTCTTAAGTTTTAACGCCATTCCGAGCGACGTCTTACCAACAAGACCATTGTTTGTTGAATTTTTTCTGTCGAGGGTGGACTGGGTTTTGTAACATGCGACATGTTATTGCCCACGTGTTTTTGTTAGGTGTACCGGTTTAGAGGGTGGCGGGGTGGCTCGACGCTGTAAGAAAAAATATCTCTATTTACTACCTTGTTGGCCGGAAAATATTTTAACCATGGCATGAGGCATTATTATCAATGATTCCTGTTGGGGTGGTCCGGTGGTGAAACCCTGACACATAAGGCTGTAACATTCTTGGGATGGTTAACCTTTTGACCGCCACAGTCGGCTATAGCCGACAAATGAAAAAGTGCCCAACAAGCCACCGTCGGCTAGAGCCGACAAAAAAAACTGCGAATTTGTGGTTTGGCGTCGGGGGCACACCGATGCGTTTATGCTCTGGCGTTCAAAGGGCAGCTTATAATGTTCCCATTGCTGGAACCCAGGCTTTCTATCTGTGATACGAAAGGTTAACCTTTTTTTTTTTTTTTT